>PVIR01045294.1:0-10781 GCA_004026965.1 Petromus typicus
AAAAAAAAAAAAAGATTCTTTCCCATAGTGTTGGTTACCTTTTCATTCTGTTGGTGGTTTCCTTTGCTGTGCAGAGGCTTTCTAATAAGATGAGATCCCATTTGTTGATTTTTTTTCTGCAAGTTCTCATGCTATAGAGGTTTTGTTCATGAAGTCTTTCCTTAAGCCAGTGTCTTCAAGAGTTTTACTTAGCCTATTTTGCAGCATGTTTAGTGTTTCTGTTTTAACGTTTAGGTCTCTAATGTACTTTGATTTTAGTTTAGTACATGGTGAAAGAGATAGACCTAGCTTTAGTCTTTGGCAGTTTAAAGCCCAGTTTCTCCAGCACCATTTGTTAAAGAGGCTCTCTTTCCTCCATTGAGGATATATGGCTCCTTTGTCAAAGGTGAGGTGGCTTAGCGTATCTGGGGTTGTTTCTGTATCTCCTAATCCATTCCACTGATCCTTGGGTCTGTTACTTTGCCAGTACAGTGCTGTTTTTTTTTTTTTTTTTAAATCACAGTGACTTGACAGTATAGTTTCAAGTTGGGGATTATAATACCCTCCACCATATCCTTGTTGCTTAAAATTGCTTTTGTGGTTTTATCTTTTTAAATGAAAAACATTTAGGCAGTAAAAACTATGTTTTAGTTTCTACTATTATAAGAATGATACAATCAGATTTTTATAAAAGAAACACAAAGTAGTAAAATATATTATTAGTTTTATAGCCGATGATGTAATAAATAATATGTAAACAATTTGCATATAAATCTGTGTGGTTTCTATTCAAGAAAATGTGAGGTAACTGAAAGTAAAAGCTAGTGTTCTGTGAAATCCATGCCATGAGGCTGAATTTCTCATGCAACGCCTTTCACTTATATTCAATACTTAAGGAGTGACGACTGTCGTTTCTCGAATCTTTTCTGTGTGTCAAGGGTCATTCTAAGTGCTTAACATGAATGATAGTTGAGCCTCTCTGTGACTCTGAGGAGACATGTGAAGTTAACAATTTTCCTATTTAATGAAATCAAGAATAAAGGACACAAAATGATTTGCTATATCACACAGTCAAACAATGGTTAAATGAGGATTTGAGCCTACATATTGAAAATTTGTATGAAATATTGTTATTATTATACCCAAAAGAGTAGAGGGAAAAATATTGGTACCAATGCATACATTAAAATGTCTGTTAATGTACTTGTAAATGAAGTAAGTGCACGGCACACTGGCACATAATAATTACTGAGCAAATGCTGACAACTCATCACTCTATTGAGAGGGAATAAGATAGGTTTTCTTTTTCCTCTTGAGTGATATTAACATTCTTTCAGCTCAGTACTGCCCCTTTTTGAGACAGAGTCTTGCTATGTAGTTCAGCTTGGCCTTGAGCTCACTGTATACCCAGGCTGGCCTCAAACTCATGGAAATCCTCCTACCTCAGCCTTTCAATTGCTGAGATTACAGGTGTGCACCACAGCTCCTGGGAAGCTCTGAAGTGAAAACTCTGATATCCATTTTCATATTTTTATACTGCTCTGTTGCTGAAGCCTGGTAAAGGCAGTACCTTCGTCTTTTCTCCCTGCCAAAATCTTGAGATGTGGATGAGACCTGTTCATATCAGAAGTTGTAAATATCTGGACACTAGATTCCAAAACCATAAGATTTTTTTGCACTCCCCTCCATATCGAGAATCGAACTCAGTACCTTACACTTGGCAGGCAGATGTGACACACTGAGTTAAACCCTTGGCCTTTATTTTATTTTATTTTGCTTTTTGGCTATGAAATTATTGATTTAGGGTTGGTCTGCTATTCTATGTGGTTTATATGTTTTAGGTTAGTGTTCTCACATTTTAGTGGTATGAACCTCCTACGCACTTTAAAAATATGTAGATAACAGGAAAATGGTTGATACTAAAAAATCTTCCTTATGTAATTTCATACCCCTTTGCCTTGGCCTTTGTCCAAAATTTGTTTTGTACAAAACTAATGATGCTACATACACATCAAAGGGTAAGAAAAGACATAATGAAGCTGTCTGGGGTATAGTTCCTCTGAGCAGGCATCTGATGGTCCAAAAGTGGCTTGAGAATACAGAGACTGGTTTGTGGTTTGGGACAAGATCAGAATGAGACCTCTTTCTGGAACTTTCATGCACTGCTTCTGGTGAAACTCCCTGAGCCAGAAGTTATCTTTATGGTCACCTTTAACTCCAGGGAAGTTGTAAAACTTTGTCTATTTTCAAGTCATCCTGTGTCTGCCTTACATGAGGACTCTACTACTACATAACAAGGGGAAAATAGGCATTAAAAGATTTAAAAATATTCTCTAGCTGAGGATAGAAGTGCACTCAGGAGGCTGAGCCAAGAGGATTACTGTGAGCTCTAGATGAGTTTGAGCTACCTAGTGAGTTCAAGGCCAGCCTGGACTACATAGTAAGAAACTATCTCAAAGACTAATTACTAGTTTTTATACAATTTGGATAGAATAATACCAATTATTGTAATATAATTAATGTAATTAATATAAAGTTTACTATTCTTTTTTTTTTTTTTTTTTTTTTTTTTTTTTTAGACAGGGTCTTGCTTTTGTGGTTCAGGCTGGCCCTGAGCTCAGCCTCAAACTCACATCACAGCAATCCTCCTGCCTCTGCCTCCCGAGTGCTGGGATTACAGGCATGAGCCACCACGACCAGCACTGTGGCATGTGGTACTGGTTGCTGCTGGGTGTGAGTCTCCACGCCCAGTATTGTATGAGGTTACCGGGGATCAAACCCAGGTCCTTGTGCTTGCAAGACAGGCGCTGGAACCACTGAGCTAAATCCCCCGCCCAGGTTTACTATTCTTAACAATTCTTAGTTCAAAGTCTGAAAGCTTGTTACTTTTGTAACTTACCTATAAGTTTTAATATGTCCCATATTAAACTTAGGTGGACCAGGGAAATAAAGACTAGTGGAATAGAAAAGAAAGCTAACAATTATTTTGGCCTATGTGCCAGGTACTCAACTAGACATTTCTACATATATTTACTCCTCTAGTAGAAGAAAGTAGTAAAAAGAGTTCTTGTAACAAAGGTCAGTCATGGATAAAAGGGTAAAGAAGATAGCATTTCTTTCATGAATCTTAGTTCCTATTTTAATAAGTCTTCTAAAATGTCTTATATAAAAATACATTATATAATATCTAATATCATATAATATAATTACATATAATATAATAACATGTACTATAATACCATATATTATATTTTATATTATATTATGATATATTATAATTAATTATAATATAATATCAATGATTAATGATATAATGATTAAGCATAATATTAATATTAATTATAATATACATTATAATATTGTTTCTGTTTACAAAGGGACTGTCCAATATTGGGTATAACTGCAAATATTCAGGAGTGAAGTAAGGTATGTAAGACTTAAGTACAAGAGGAAACATGATTTGGAAAATAAGCATTAATATATTTCAAGAACTTACAAAATAGAATTTTAATTAAATAGCTTGTAAGTTTGACTGACTGAAGTGCCTCATTTCTGGAATCAAAGTAGCAGTCATTCTTCCTTTGCCAAATATGAAATAATCAATACATTGCAGCCTCAAGGCCAGTGGTTAGGTGTGATCACAACCAGTTCCCTTTTCTAGAGTTTTTCCTAGCATAGTACAAATAAAACCTGTCTTGGATGAAGAAACACCAGAAATTTCTCAAAGGCCAGTGATTCACACAGTTAGTATGGTGAATGATCTTCATGTCTCTCTTAGTTATTTCTAGATAATTTTACTCAATGTAGAATACAAGACAAGCAAAAATAGTTCATGTAACTCTGACAATTTGGGATCACACACTGCAAGAAAGGTTTTTCCATCTGTATCTTTGATATTATCTCATGTTTCCCTCAAAATTAGACCTAGCTAGAAAATAATCAGCCTTGAGAACTAGAGATCAAGAATGACAGCTTCATAAGCCTGTTCTTGCCTTGCCCGCCTCACTATTGAGCAAGTGAACAGTGATGGCAGATAAAGCAAGGATAGACTGTTTGAGGCTGGGATTTTTGATTTCTGGCTTTCAGGGGTAGGCCTTATTTCTGGGCTATGCCTTATTTTGTAGGAGAGATGGTATGAATATGTTCTGTCACCATCAACATTCATATTGAGGTCTAATTCCTTGATGAAGTAAGTTGAGCTGCAGTGGGATCTTTGTAATGTAAGTAGATTGTGAGGATCCATCCTTACAGCTTTTTTCTGGGTGAAAGTTAGGTATCACAGGAGTTCAACCACTTCTTTTCCCTTTCACATGCTCAGCTTTCTCCTTCTACTTTTATTTTATGCATCAGGCAGCACATGGTCCTCACCAGAAACTAAGCAGATGCCAGTGTCATTATCTCAGGTTTCCAGAATTGTAAGCCAAATAAACCTCTTTTCCCAATAAATTACCCAGTGTCAGGTGCTCTATAATAGTACAGAAGACAATTTTTAAAATCTCCCTCCCTTATTCAAGGGTCGGCCCTTTTGTGCCTCTATTATATAAGGCAATAGCTCATGATATCAGGAGGAAGGAAACACTTGGCCCAGTTGATGGCGATGGCCACCACTCTGTAGGAAATCATCTGGATCATCTTAGTCCTGGGCATGCCATTTGCCATGTGTTTCAATAGGCAAACTGTTGTCATCTTGGCGTCTAGGTGGTATGCAGCCGAGGATCAGGTTGGGGACCCGGACCGGGAAGATGAGCCCGCAGTCTCCCAGAAGACTCTGGGGAGTTTTCTGAGAATTGTTCTGGCTTTAATGCAAATTCAATTACTTTTATAGTAAAGGGTAGAGGTCGTAAACATACAAGTGGGGACGGTCGAGTGGATTGGTTGAAGCATGCACAGAGGCAGGTCATAGTAAATTGATTGAAGAGGCAGTCCTGCTTTTGGCTGAGGTGGAGTCTCGAGGCCTGGCTGAACTTTAGTGAAACCTACAGCAAACTGCTGATAGTAATGTCTTCCCTAGACCTCAATTCCAGATCTTCCCGACCTTTATATTCTGTTTACTTGGCACTTTTCTCAGTATCAGCTGCCTGATAAGTTTTTAGAAAGCCTGATGGGTAGATGAAGGATAGAAAAGTGGTCAGAGCGGGCTACAGGGGACCTGATGGCCAGAAAGGTAACCCTGGAGTTACGCATGCTCACCTATTCCTCCTGAAAACACTTGCTTATACTTATCCTTAACACAAAGTGAAGAGCTTAATCAGGGGAGATATCTACTAAAACATGTCAGCAGTGTTCCTCCAGAAAGAGAACATCCTTTGCCTCTTGAGAGGACAGACTGTGTGAGATTCTATGCCAGTGATGGTGAACCTTTTAGAACATTCAGAGATATAAACAGCTTGCTGTGGCATGTGTGCCAAATGCATGCCACCATAGCCTTGTGTTTCTGGAAAAGGAGCCAGAAACAATCTGTTTGTTCATATATTGCTTTGGTCATGGAAGCCTAACCCACTTGTTTGAGCCATCAAGGTCTTGGAGTGGGAATGGTGAGGCAGCCAAGGCCTTTGCAGAGAAAGATGACCTGCCCAGTCCTGGCAGCGCAGTGAGCTGTGGAAGAACTGTGAGCTCAGAACAGGAGATTTTGAGAGTAAGAGCATTGACAGTCCCTTCTCTGCTCTTTCATGGCTTAGACTGATAGACCAAAATTTCCTTCTAATAACTCTCCCTGATATTTTCTCTCTCTTTTCTTCTTAGTGTTTTCAGATGAAATACTTTTTTTTATCTTTATTGGTACATTAAATATACACATCATGATTGCACTCCATAATGGGGATTTGTACCAGTATAAGACACAACTTAATTCTCATTTTTTCCCATAGCCCTACCCACCCTACCACCCCCCCATATACATAAAATTTGTTTCCTTACTTTTTTGTTACAATCTCAACATTGTCCCCTTTCAGATGAAATACTTTTAACCTTCCAAACTTGGAGATAAATTGTTTGAGGCAAAAAAAAAAAAAATTGTTAGGACTGTAATTTCAGACCTCATGAAAGAAATATTTGGCTCTGGACAATATGGAAAAATATTTGAAAACACATGCATATCGATATGGAAGGATTTTTTTGTTTTAAAAGAGAACTGAAAAAATAAAAGGCAGAAGACTGAGGCTGGTATAAATGAAAACTCTTTTCCATAGATTAGAACTGCCGCTAACCCCCTAAACCACGCTTTAATGCTCTCTAAAATGATCAGGCTCAGCGCTTTTCTCCTTCCCTGGTACCTTAATTCATCTGTGCCATTCTTTCTGTATTTTTCTTTGTTTGAAGAATGTTTTCAGGTGGAATATAAAATGCCATAAAAACCCAATGTTAGTTATGAACAATATTTTTAAAAATTCTTGCTGAAAGGACATAGGGTGAACAGAAGGTCAGTTTTATCTTTTTGTTTTAAAGGTGTTCATAAACAATCAGTCAGCAGACTATGAAATGGTTATGAGAGTGAAAATAATTTTCCTGACATAAGCTGTGGGAAACCTATTGGATGAGAAAGCCTAAGTTTTTTGTTGTTGGAATGGATCTCATTAATGTTTGAGAGTAAGGGAGGCATTCATCAGTAATATATTGAAAACCAGGTAAAGGTGTTTAATTTCCTTTGAAAGGGGAGAAACTATTGGTCTGAACTTATACCCATCTAGCTGGACTCAGACCCCAGAATCTGACATTGTGTCTACAAATGCCAGCCACCCTGAAAAATGCTCTGAACACCCACCGGGGGCCCAAATGCAGAGCATCAGCGAGTCTAGGAAATAGAGTTTGTTTAAGGAAACAAATATCTGTGCTGGAACAGGACTGCATCATCTCTCCATCACTCAAACTGTAATTATAAAAGAATTGTGGGGTTGTGATCTGACCAACCACAGGGCTTTTCCAAAGCAGACTTTTGAAGGAGAACAAGAAGCAGGTGTTGGTCTTCAGGTGCAAGTGAACAAGGTGGGATCCGGAAGTGAGACACAGGGACTGGCGTCAGCCAGGAGTGTATGGGGTTCACTTTTGGTAATGAAAACCAAAGCTGAATAAATTGAGATAGGTGATGCAGGGTGGGTGGACTGGTGATAAGAGTATATATAAATGCCCTTGTAATGGATGCTATTTTATCAATGAAGTGAAAATGTCACTAGCTAAAAATAAATCTAGCAGTTATTGGCTATGCTATACAAGGAAAAGTGAAACGTAAAATAGTTATCTTTTAGCATAAGGCCTCTTAAATTCTTTCAGTTTAAGTCATACTAATTGACTTTCCTCATGTCACTTACCTACCATCACAGTTACGAAAATTAAGAAGCCAATGGAGAAAGATTTGTGACAAAATGAATGGATGAGGAATGTCACAGGGGACAAATGATGATTAATCTTAATATCAGTTCTACAAAGCCCCAGTGAGGCAGAGAGAAGGGAAGAGAGGGAGAGAGAGAGAGAGAGAGACTGAACATAAACACACAGACACAGACAGACAGGCAGACAGGAAGATAGGCAGAGATGGAAAGAGAAAGAGAAAAGGAAAGAGTGAGAGAGAATGAGAAAAGGAGAGGAGGAGAGAGGAGGAGAGAGGAGGAGGAGGGGAAGGTAACAGAGGAGAGGAGAGGAGAGGAGAGGAGAGGAGAGGAGAGGAGAAAGTTCTGTTCCTGTTACTTAAAGTCTTGGCAGCATAATTCACCCATCTTTATGTTCATCCCAATACCCCCAAAATACATCAGTTTATTTCCAAGAGGGGGAGGCCCCTTTCCTAGCCTGCCTGAGAACGTTGGTAACCAATTTCTCTTATAGGTATCCTAGGGATTCTGAAAGTGAAATAGATTCAGTATGAGTTCAAAGTTATCTTCTTTCCTCTCAGTGTAATTGGTAGAGGAGTGGAAGATAGATTTTCTAGCTACTGAGTTACAAGTATAAAAAAATAATTCACCATCACAGGAGACGAGACAAAGTATATGAGCTCAGTGGGAATATGTGAAGTTACCTCTCTCAGTTAAGTCTGCTTAGAGAAGTAGGGAAAAAAGTACTACCAGAGAGTGAGATGATGGGAAGAGGCTAAGAAAAGAATGTGAAATATTCACAGTGAGTAGGAAAGAGGGATTCGAACACAATAGTCCAAGCAGGTTTGCTGCTGAATGTGAGAGGGACCTCTCTGTGTGAGAAGAACAGAGAAAGTGTCTCTTACAGGCTAAGAGTCTTTTTAAATGGTGAAATTTTGGGACATGAGCTAGGAAAATGGTGGGCTCATGGCTTGCTAATGTATCCTCTGTAACCAGCTGCATGTCCTTAGGGGACTGCTGGTGACCTACTGACATATCCTGTGTGACCTGTTATCAAACATTTCCTCAGGGGATTTCTCACAGCCTGCTAAAACATGTCTTCCATGACCTCAGCAAAATGAATCTTACATTTCTCTGTGGTGGTGTGTGCATTTGTTTGAACTGGTAGTGTTCCTGTCCGAGCTTCATCATTCCTGTCTTTAAAGGAGTAGAGGAAAACATACTTTTCTTGGTTATTTGCTGCTGAAAGGGGTAATGAAGATTTTTTTGTTTTTGTTTTTGTTTTTGTAATGCATTGGAGAAGGAGGGCATTTGGAGGTGTGTTTTTCTCTCTCTCTCTCTCTCTCTGTCTCTGTCTCTGTCTCTCTCTCTCTGTGTCTCTCTCTCTCTCTCTTTCTTTTGGTGGTACCAGGGATTGAACTCATGATGTTACACTTGTGAGAGAGGCACTGGAACCACTGAGCTAAATTTCCAGCTCTGGAAGTGTTCTTGAGTAGTTGCTTGGGAGATCAGTGCCATCTGTTCCTGAAAAAAATGCGTGAAATAGATTAATTATAGAGGAAAGAAAAAGGAAATGAGTAATGAGTGTTATAGGGGTTAGGAGGACTAGGAGTCAATGAAGAGGAGGGAAAACAGAACATTTGAAGTTTAAGACTTTAAGAAGTTTCAAGGCTGGACCCAGGATTTAGTTCAGTGATTTCTTTGCCTGCCCTGTAAGAGCAAGGTCCTTATATCAAAAAAATAAAATAAAACAAATAAAAATAATAAGAAGCCAGGCATGGTGGCACATACCTATAATCCCAGCATTCAGGAGAAAGAGACAGAAGAATTGCCATGAGTTTAAGGTCAACCTGAGCTACATAGTAAGACCCAACCTTACCAAAAAAAAAAAAAAAAAAAAAAGTTTATAAGCCTATTTTGGAAGGTGTTTTACCCTGTCCGTGACAAAACTGGATGTAATGGTGTAAAAGCAGCACTGTTTGGGGAGCAGAGAACATATGCTGTTCTTGGAGCTGACAGCAGATGATGGCCTCGGTGGTTTTGGAGGGTGGACTCAAGCCGGGGTGTCCACTTGATCTTAGACATGTCCCAGATGGTTGGAGACATCTTTGAGTCCCTTGGTGGGTTCTTCTGACAGCCTGGTCAGTTCTGAAGAGACTCACAGGGCTTTGATTCCCATTCCCATTCCTGTGATTACTCTCAGGCGACTATGAAGGGGACTAGCCATATGGTGCCCTGTTCCCTGACATAGGTTATGGGGGGACAGGGATAGGTAGATTAGAGGAAAGGGTGGGTGTGAGGAGGCCTAATGAACATATTCTGGTCCATTGGGTAGGTAAGCAAATGTATGCCGCATCTCTGCTCACCCCCAAAATGGTCATCTCCAGAGAATGATATCCATGAGATCAAGTAGGAAGAGGAGGAGGTCTGTGGGATGAAGATTAGAAAGTAAATCTCAGACTACTTTGGATTTGTGCCACGTTGGGAAAGGGAAACCAAAAGTTGCAACTACTAGGGGGGAAAGAGGTGAAACTGGATGCAATACCATAAGATCCACTTGGCTATAAGTGACAAATTTTTGGTTTGGGAAGACTCTGCCAGTGGGAGTCTGGAGGTGTTTGGACTCTAGGTTATCCCCATGGGCTAGAGGAGTGTCTTTTGGGGATTTTGCCTTTGTCTTGGAAATAATTAGCTGTGGTAACATTTAGACTTCCCTGGAAGGGAGATACCCAGGTACCTGTAAAAGAATTCCCCGATAGTTAAAATTGTGATCAGAAGTGGGAGAAGATGGATAGTAGCTTTGAAGAGGGAGGGTTTAAAGGGCTAACTGGGATCAAGTGAGCTTATTTGGTCCTAGAAATGCAGGGAACAGGTTGGGTTAGATGTAGCTTATTATGGGAGGTACTGGTTATGTCCTGCTGTAGCAAATGATGACCCTTTAAAGCCCATCTGTTACCCTAGAGTGCCCCAAGAAATCTGATATCAGTGCCCTCGGGAGTCTCAAGTTCCTAGGGCTGTGCTACTGGAATTGGCAGTCTCAGTGAAGTGTAGCCTGGCAGAAGTGTTTGTTCATGTTCTAAGGGGAGCAGGATTACTGAGTGTGCTATCTGGAAAATACAATGGTGGACTCAGCAGGGTAGTTACATGGTTCCATTAGAGGTTTGGATAATTCTGGTGGTATGAGAGAGTGTCTGACTGAGGTATCTGTGTTGTGGTGTTAGGGGTTAAGAGAATGAGAATATTGAGAAAGATAGGACCAAAGCAGGAGAACACAGGAAGTAAAAGTGATGATTTGTTCAGGGAAGAAGTCTGAGAGGGTTCCCTATAGCCGTAGGTCTTGGATTATGGTGTCTAAGGAGGGAGAAACTATTGGGATGGTCAAGAAATGTTTAAAGTCATGAGGAGAGAGATCATAGCTGTCTAGCTGTGTCTGATCTCCAGTTACAGGAAGAGGCTTGATGATTTTTATGGACCTGAGTCCAGTTTGTGTGCTCTGGAAAA
>PVIR01045295.1:0-10795 GCA_004026965.1 Petromus typicus
AACCCGGGCCCTTGCGCTTGCAAGACAGGCACCGGAACCACTGAGCTAACTCCCCGGCCCCGACAAAAATATCTTATGAATTAGGCAGATGTGCAAGAGTGTTGTAGGTGGTGCTTGATTCGCCCACGAGAAGGAAATGAGGCTCTCTTCTGGGCAGAGTAGCTGAAGAGAGAGAGTCAGGCTCTGATTCATCTTCTGGATGAATTTAGACCACTGACAGGAGCCATTTGTAAGGTGTTTTTTACAAATCTAGCATCTCATCATGCAAAATCCTTAGCTGATTAAGACCCAAAAGAACACAAAGTTAACTATGAGTAGAACATTATACAGACAGACATTCCCCTCACAGCTGAGCAACATTACTGCACAACTTGGTGTTAAATGAACTGCTTACTAGATGAGGAATACCATGTAGACTGTACATTACCATATTCAGAACAAAGAAATGATCAAAACGAACTCCAGCTCGATGACCTTGCTTTCATGTTCATAACTCTTACATCCAGCACTGTAACATATAAGAGAACATAAAATTAGCATCAGTAAGAAACTGTACCATACAGTCAGTAGAAGTTGCAGTGCTGTACCGTGGAATGAGCCACCACAAGGCTGCACGGCTGCTCACTTTCCCACATCAGAAATCGGGCCACTCACCTTAAGTCCAAATAGTACACCTGAGTCAGAAATTTCAACAGCTCTTGAACCTGTAGGTCATTAATGAGGAATGTCTATGTTATTTTCCTCATTTTTAAAATATGAAAAAATTAACTTTTAAATAATGTATTCACACATCTGTATAACAGAGATTAGCATGTTTGGAAACTAATTTTGATTATGGATCTAAACTTAAAACATGTGAAGTTTAATCAAGGAATCAGTAAAACTATTGGTAACAAGTCATCAATGTTTAGTGACTGGATGACAGAGTGTGTGAAAATAGACGTTTTAAGAACACTGCTTATGGTAAATACTTCATAACACACTGTTTTAATTGACTTTGTAGGTCCCAAAATGGTAGAGGTCCAAAGTCAGCAGTTTCAGATCAACTCAAAAGGTGGCAAGCCACTGTTTACCGTGGATGAAAAAGAAGTTGTGGTCGGCACAGATAAGCTTCGAGTAACTGGTATGTTAAGCTCCTCTCTGCTAAATGCTATTAATATTCTCTACCCCACCCATTGTGAAAACCACAAATGTTTCCATTCATTGCCAAAACTTTCCTTTGGGGAGGATCCAAAATCACCCTCACTTGGGAAACTTTGCCTTAACCTAATTTTTTTTCTGTTCTTTTGGAATTTATTAACATTTGTTTAGCACTTACTGTGTGTCAGTATTTATCTACCTACAATACAAGGTAATTGAATGTGCTCTTTTATAAGATGTTTGCATTTTGCCTGGGGAGATGGAAACAAAATTTTTTGTTAAGTAAAACTTCAGTATAATTATTTGTTAAGTGTAACTCTCTAAAGACATCAAAGACGGCTGAGAATCCAGAAGCAACCTGGAGACTAGCATCAATTCTGCCAGGTATAGCAGAGAGAGCATGTGGTCAGAGATGGGTGTACAAGGAAAGAGCCATGTAAACTGGTCTAGAAAGATGGGAGAAGCTTGTCAAGAAGGAAATAAGGATCATCACTCTATGCACAATGTGCAGTACAAATGGATATTAATAAACCTTGCTAAAAAATAACAAAGGGTAATTTTTAGAGAATCAGATGGAGTCCAGTCCCAGCTGTGTGACCTTGAGTGAATTCTCAGGGCTTCACACTTCTGTATCCAATGGTTTCTCAGAGTGTGGGATATTCCACAGCATCTTACAGAGCAACTACAAACTGCTTGTCACATTAAATAGCAGACCTTGCCAAAAAAGTAGGGTTTGGGAAAGTCAAAAGTGGTGTAGAAATCCAGGGGTCCCTGGCAAGTCCACTAACAAGAGAAGACTAGGAAAGCTAGACCTGGCAGCCTCTGAAACAGTGTGAGCCAGCTGTGAACATCCCACGACAGGTGCTGCAAACGTGATCACCACGGGGTGACAGAGGATTCCTCAGTGCACCACGGCCTCCAGTGACCCTAGCCCTTGGGGTGAGCTTCTCCCTATCAGTGAATACGCCCTAAAGACTCTTTAGTTTATATTATTTACATGGCAAAAGGGAGGTGATCCTTATGGCCTAATCTGACCAGTCAACTCTTTAGTGTCTCTGGTGTGGGTATGGAAGTACTGTGTGGGCACAAAAAGAGACATCAGGGATTGAAGATTGGGAATGATTCCCTGCTCTGCTGCTCAGAAAGATGGAGGGCTCTGTAGCAGGGTACAGTGGCCTTGAGAACTGACAGCTGAATTCTACTAACACTGAAGTGGACTGAGAAGCCACATCCTACCTAGAGCCTCCAGGCAAGATCTTGAGCTTAAAACCAAGGCAAGTTCCCTGGAGAGAACTTGAGACCTAAGAGCTGTGAGCTAACAAGAACTGGGATCCCAGAAATTGTCATTGGATTTACCATCATGGATACCATTGCTATCTAAACAGGAGCATTTTCAATGGATTAATTAAAGGCAAAATGTCATGATGTGAGCAGAAGAGAAGGCAGTAGAGACACTGTGGAATTCAGCATGGAGAGGAATTTTGCCTGTACCAGCCCATCAATGTTCAGTACATGTGTAGAGTTGACACATGATTATCAGTACAGACACCTAAACCTAATAAAGTCTCAGCATACATCACCGTTGTAGTACTAATACAAGATTCTGAGAACCTTGACAACTGAAGGAACCTAGAAATAGCAGGATGTGGGGAACAATGATGGATGTAGAGCCAGCTGTGACTACTATTTGGCTCTGTCTGTGACTGCTCTCCCTAAGTCCTTCCCTGCCCAACCCCACCCAGGGCTGTGCTGCAGACTCAGCAGCACTCTTCACAGGAGTGTCCTTCATCTCAGGACAGAGGTGGTGCGGTGCCAGCCCAGTGCTGCTGCATCACAGTGGAAATGACTGCACCACTAACTGTATACGATCCTGATGACATATTCTTACAATTTGTGTTAAAGTTAACATTATAAGACTGTGCTTTCTGGCTGGGGATTTGGCTCAGTGGTTCCAGCATCTGCCTTGCAAGCTCAGGGTCCTGAGTTTGATCCCCAATAACCTCGAACCACAATGCCAGGCATGGTGACTTACACCCACAAGCAATCAGTACCACATACTACAGTACTAGGCATGTGGCTCACACCTATAATCCCAGCACTCAAAAGGCAGAGGCAGGAGGATCACTGTGAGTTCAAGGCTTGCCAGGACTACATAGAAAGCTCAGGGCCAGCCTGAACTAATAAAAAAGCAAGACCCTGTCTCAAAAGAAAAAAAAAAAGTGCGCTTTCAATTTTTTGTTCTTTTTTGTTCCTGTGTCAGTCACATATAGTTTCTACAGGACCATTTAAATGCATGATTGATATATTTTATAATACAACTTTTTGCTACATAAAATTTAGATCATATAACCTTAAATAATATATTCTTTTTCCCCACAAAGAATGGGTATTATGTTAACTATATTTTTTACGTAATCTTGGTTGGCAATATCTAAAAACAAATGCAAACATAAAAGAAACATGGTTCCTCTGAAGATCAATAACCACCTACTGAAAATCACTTCATGAAGCCATTCAGAAAAATTCATATTATATGCAGATAGATCCTAAGGGGCATTCATTTTGAGACTGAATGGTAATGAATAGTTAATAAGAGTATTTACAACTTTAGTAAAAGAAAAATTGTTGCTTTTGCATAAAAATAATACATGTCAATACATGAATTTTATATCTGTCTGTAAGTACATTGTCATAATCACACAACAATACAATATCACTGATTATGGTCAAATATGGAGGTAAGTAATTGGCATGCATGTTTAAACTAAGGATTTAGATATATTTCTCTGTGAAATAGTGTCACAGGCACTGAATAATTTCTGCTCCTAAAGGAAAAATAATTGAAGCTGTTCTCAAA
The DNA here is from genome assembly GCA_004026965.1 of Petromus typicus. Taxonomy (NCBI): domain Eukaryota; kingdom Metazoa; phylum Chordata; class Mammalia; order Rodentia; family Petromuridae; genus Petromus; species Petromus typicus. Next base: position 3,998 of record PVIR01045295.1, read on the forward strand.
TATAAATTGCTTATGCAAGGCCAAGGTGTAGTTCAGTGATAGAACTCTTGCCAAGCATATGTGAGGCTTTGAGAACCACCCACAGCAAAAATCCCCCCATGCAACTGGAATATGCTGGAATTTCAAGCTTTGTTTTACAAAGGGGTGTTTTTATAGAGAGTAAATGTGTTAATATTTCTTTTTCTCAGTTATCCTATCATTTTATTTATACAAAAATAGGTAAAGTAATTACACAAAAATTTATAACCCTCACTCTACCTGTTTTCCCTTACTTGGTTATGGGAAAATCAATAGTTTTTTTTATTATTATTATAGGTAGTCCTTAACTTACAGTGAAGTTAATATCCTGAGAAACCTATTGCAATTGGTATAATACAAGATAAAGTGCATTTACTACATCCACCCCACCAAACAGCATAGTTTTATTTAGCTCATTAAACTCAGAATGCTTGTTAGCCTACAGTTGGGCTAACACATCTATATAACACATGCCTTTTACACGTGATACGGCCTGATGGATGTCAGGGTGGTCTGACAGACTGAAAGCTACCACTTCTCAATGGTGGGAGAGACCAGACTGGACCATGTATCATTAACCCAAGACATCCAAACCCAAGTACTGCTTTACTGAATATGTAGTGCTTTCACATTACTGTGACTTCAAGCAATTGTACGAAGAAGCACTGAAGCTGAGGGCCATCCATATTTATATCACTTGTCTTAGGTCTCTCATAATGAAACAATACTCAGATTTCAAATAGTGCTGTATAAGCCACAATAAATCTGTCACATACAACTGAGTATATCTCTACTTGGCTTAATAATTGACTTCTAGTACTTTTTTCTTTATATTTCCTTTCATGTTTTGCACATCAGGAGAAGAGGAAAGAAAAGATAGAGAAGAAATAAGTGTCATGCAAATTACTGACTTAAACTGTTTCCCACTCAACACCACACACAGAAAATTGTCTATACTTTAGAAAAAATCACATGCTGTACTATAAAGTTGATTGGCATGATTTATTGTGGAAACTCCAAAGCTTAGTATAGCCTTACTTTACATAATATCTCCATTATCATTTAGTTCTGCTTAAGTGGTATTTTAAGGCAATGTGACTTGTTACAGAATATAAAAGGATCTGTTTCTCATCTGAATATAATTTCCATGAATTATAATATAATTTTCATGAACCATTAACCTTCACTTATGTCTGTTCCTTTATTTTAGTTGATGATAGAATTTATGTAAATCGTGCTACTAAATCTGGTTGAGGTTTTAAAATTTCACTGGGTGCTGTATAAGTCTCTTTATGTATGTGCCACAATCTCAGCTGAAGACTTGTGGTGTTTTTATCATGTTCAGAATCACCAAGGAAGCTGTAACTTCCTTGGTAATATAGACAATAGTGCCACGGAGAAAATGAGTAGGCTTCATGAATTGTTCAGTTAATAAGGACTGCTGGCTGACAAAATCTTGGGCCAGTGTGATGATTTCACACCTAGTATCTGAGAAACTTTCACATGGGAAGTTTTTGTTCAATGTCTGATATCAAAACTAACACAAGGATAGATTTGGAAATAAATATTTTAATCCTTTCAGTATTATGCAAGAGGAAAGTCTGCCTTGTGTATGGATGGGTTCTGACATCCATGTGTGGTCCGGCGGGAGGGAAGTCATGAACTGCAGCCCCTGCCCCTACCGACGGTGGGAATAAACAGGGCTGGGGCCAGACAGGGAGTGGGGTGTGAAGTGGGAGGGGCTAAAGAAGGGGCTGGGTCTAGGCCAGGTGGGTCAGTCAGGTGGATGTAACAGATAATGCCACACTACTTAAATGTGTGTGTGTGCCCATAAAGTTAAGAGGAGAAATATCTTTAAATATCATATGACCAGTACCTCTGTCCTTCTTTGTTGAATCCTTTTATTTCTGGGAAATAAGAAATTCTTATGTTCTCATCACACTTTCCTGCCCCTGGGCTCCTGTTCTTGAAATCCTTTGTCCTCAATATCCTGTTTGTAAATATTTATTTTTAGGTTCACCCCTAAATGCCTTTACAATAGAAATTTTCCATGCTGCCTTCAAATAATTCTTCTCTGCTGACGACATTCAATTTAGTTGCTACTGATGCATTGCTTTCTGCCATAGTTTGTTACTTAGGCATGAGGAAATCTACAGCATACAGATTTAAAGTGAGGCCTCTAAATTCAAAGTGCATCCAAGCAAGTTAGGCTATTACAAGCAGTATGTCACTTTTCTCTGTATGTCTGAAGCCAACTGACAGATTGCCTCTTGTACAATCAAGTTCTCAAGCAAACGTACTAATAAGAACATACAGATTACTAGAAATTACCAGGTTTATTCTGAAGGTTAGATTTTAATTTTTTCTGATCTGCCTTAGAAAAAAAATGGCACAAGACACACTTTTACACTAAATAGTCATACTACCTGAACTACACAAATGTACATGACTTTCAATGGAAATTATTCCTTTTTGACTTTGGCTAATATTTCTCTCTAGTTTAAGATAAATCTGCTGATTTGTAATGGCTTCACAGATCTTATTCTGTTTGTAAGATACTGTGACCACACTGGAAAAGTAGACAAGCAGCTGTGTTCTTTTGTTCTTCAAAGTGGAACATCTGCCCCAATTCAGCTATGAGGTTTAAAATCTAAATGTTGAGTATCTCTCATATGAAATGTTTGAGACTAGCAATGTTTCAGATTTTGGATTTCTGGGGGAAAGGGTGGTACCTGCATCTGAGAAATGAAATATCTTTGGGACGGGATCCATTTCTAAACACAAAATTCATTTTCACACAGCTTCCAGGAAACTTCAGGAGGTATTTAGTGCACCAGCGTTTTGAGTACAACCTGTCACATGATGGCAGTGTGGAATTTTCAACTTGTGCCGCCATGTCTGCACTCAGAGCTTTTCAGATTTGGGGGCATTTTGGAGCTGAGTATGTCTGATGTTATTTATTTTACTTCTGTTTCTGACACACTTTGATATTCCTTTAGGGCCTGAAGGGGCTCTTTTCGAACACTCAGCGGAGACACCCCTTGTGAGAGCTGACCCGTTTGAAGACCTAAGGTAAGAATTTTAGTTCCAGAAGTTGACTGGGTATGTGCTGGAAGAGCATGACAGCAGTGTCACCAGATTATTTTTCATTGTGCTATTCGTCTTTATTTTCATGACTTTATGTACACAACTACCCCTAATTTTTTCAACAAAAACTAAGTTACATATCCTGCTGATTCTCTGCTCTGTCGCTGAGTTCCAGGCATCTTTATTCTCCTGCCCCCAATGTTTGGGCTCAGTTTCTGTACTGTTCCAAAGCCCTCTTCCTGCCCCAGGGGTTCCACTCCAACCTGCCCTTCACATTGGCATCAGAGTCACTTCACTCAGGCAAACAGAAAGCTCTATTCATTTGGCTTCAGCTATAGGAAAATCCTAAGCACTCCAGCGTGTGCTGCTGGCCCTGCACTGTCCAGGTTATGGCTGGAGGTGTCTCCTCCCTCGTGTCCTTGCAGACTGGAATGGTGGCCAGGCCTTCCTACCCCAAACGTCAGCACAAGCTGTTCCATCTGACCCATGAGCCCCTCCTTCCATCTGTACATATGAAAACAAAAAAAAACTTTTGTACCTTTTAGTAGAAGAGCGTGGTACCTTACGGAGACTTTAAAATTTATGAAAGGCCTTCTTGAAAATGTCAAAATACTAGAATAGAAAAAACACTATAGAATTAAGTACATGGTAAATACATATGTACAAAAGGTTGGCAACCTTTGATATGTCTCTTTTTATTTGTGGTAAAATACATGCTGCATAAAATTCACCATTTTAATCACTCTGAGGTGCAGGTTAGTGGCATTACGTACATCCACACTTTGTCGCCATCATCACCATCTCCAGAGCCTCCTTCCTCTTGTTAAGCATAAGATCTTGAATAGCTCTCCCTTTCATAAGTACAGGCATATAGTATTTATCCTTTTGCAACCATGTTTCCCTTAGCCTGATGTCCTCAACCTTTGATATAATTCTGTGTAATGTCTTAAGTATAAAGTCACCCAGTTCCTGCTCCATGTATAAATTTCTTCATTCACAGAGTCTGTCTATGTGTATTTTACTTTATTTCTAACTACTAAATATATGATCACTGTTAATTCCAATAATATATTTGCATTTTATATCAAATAAGAAATATCTTAAAGCAAATTGTCTTAAAGTCCAAAAAACCATGTAAAATCACATTCAAAATTTGAACTTGAAGTATACATCAATATTTAAAAATATATAAATCTCAAAATGAATTTGTTTTATGTTGTCCCATTAGGGCCTATATTTGGACAATTAACATATTAAAATAAATTGCGTATAATTGGGAGGAGACTCAGTAGGAACCCCGGCTTTGTGTGAACATCCTGCAAGCTTGGGCCAATTTCACCTTTCAAGATGATTGTTTTGCTAATTGAAACCCTGACAACAAACCTAAGCTCAGGATATTACAGAAAAGAATTAATAAGATATTGTTAGAAATGTTTTAGAAACATAGAAGTCAAATACAAATAATAATTTTATCATTGTTATTATTCTTACTGGATATTCTCACTAAATGTTAGAAAGCTTAACATTTCTCTTGCATTTAATGTCCAATTAAATATTAAAGACACTTCAAGAACATTTGTAACATAAAAGTAAATTATGACTGTAATTAAATTATAATCTCCACTAATTTTGATAAAAGATCATAAGATTCATATTAAAGAATTATTAGGATTAGGGAAAAATTATACTACCCTATGATAGAAAAACAGTTCAGTAATTCTTTAAAATAAGCCAATTAAACCACTTTAAATGATAAAATAAATTTTAGAGATGTCATATTGCTTTTAAAATGAACATCTGTATTTAAAAATATATAGATCTCAAAATGAATTTGTCTTATGTTGTCCCATTAGGGCCTATATTTGCTTGGTTTATACAGAAGGCTCATATTAAAAAATAAGGGACAAAAAAATAGTCTTACTTCTGAAAGATGACTAGAAGGGTGGGGTGGGTGACATGGCCTGAGGGTCAGAGCCGGAGCCTGGGGAAGTAACACCGGCAGTGCGACCTCCGGGAGGGCCAGAGGCAGAGGGGAGCCACCACCCACCACTTGCTGAGTGCCCTCCAGTACCAGCAACTGTGCTGACTACTTTCGTGTTATTACCCTCACTTAGTCTCACTCAGCATTAAGATCAAACAGTTTCATAAAAAAGATCCATGAGATCTAGAAAGTACTGTGTTTTGAGGTACAGAGCTCAGAATGTAGCTGGCTATGACTGCAAACTCCACAGGGGGCCATCCTACTCCTGACTGCCCTGGGGATACCTTAAATTGATCTAATACAATTTTTAATGTGGAATTTGAAAAGTTAGGATCACAGTATATTTATTTATAACTATATTTCCAAAATGTACATATTTTTCACAATGTAATTAATATCTGATATTTATTCAGTGATCATAGACAGAGACATTATTTCTTAAAGAAGAAAAGCAACTTGTACCAAAGTTAGATTTACATCATATATAGCACAATCATTCCCAGGAAAGAGTAGACGATGATGTGTCACATGAAATCTGCCTTTCATTAGTCACATTCACTCATGTGATTTAGTCTTTTTTAAAATTTCAGGAAAAATCATACTGAAGTGTTTATGCATAAGAATCTATATGCTAGTTATATGGGATGAAAGACATGGTTTCTTAAGAAGTTAACAGTCTCTTGGGAAACGAAGCATACAGAGAAATTTGGATGGTATAATTCCTTATTCTAGAGAAAATACAAAATGATAGTAGAGGTGTGAGAGGGTGATCTGAGGTGCTGTCCGAAAAGGAAAGCATTTGGATCTCCTGCAGTAACATGGGACATGATAGGAACCAAGACACCTGCGGCAAACAGTGCTTCCCCGGCAGTCGCTAAAGTCAACAGAGAAGTGAAGTGACCCGGTCTGGACACATCTGAGTATTTCCTAAGGTTGATCTATGGTTAGAGCAGAGAAGGGGAGCTGTTCCTAGAAATGCCACGGAGATGCGTCTGCAATGCCGGAGCGGGGCGGGGGCCTGACCTGCCAGGCAGTAGCCCGGTGTGCGTGAAAAGCGCGGGCTCAGGCATGGGCTAAGTCCTGACCGCCCAGGACCAGGTACATTAAACAGTGCGCCCGGCAGCTCCTGTTCTAGAAATAATTAAATCATAATGTCACTAGGAAAAAGATAATTTAAAAATAAACATGCTTTAGAAACTAAAAACAAATTTATTAAATAGCTGATGTAACAGCTAAGAGGAAGTAACAAAAGGAATTTTGGAATATTTATAATTTGTTTTATTTCCAGTAGAATCATTTAAACTTATTTATGTATGAGGTCCAACGTAATAATTCAATGCATGTATACAATGTGTCACATGAAAGTTAAGAAAATTAGCATTTTCATCACTTTAAGTATTTTTTCCATGTCTGTGTTGAAAGTCTCAGGACAAGTCTCTTTTATGTCTTTATAAATATAAAATATATAATAAATTGCTGAAAACCAGTCACTCTGTTGGCCTGCAGGACACCAGGACTTTTTTTCCGGACAGTACTTTGAGTCTGGTTGGTCAGTTTCTTCTGTTTTTGTTTGTTTGTTTGTTTGTTTGTTTGTTGAAACAAGGTCTTGCTTTGTAGTTGAGGCTGGCCCTGAGCTCAGCCTCAAACTCACATCACAGCAATCCTCCTGCCTCTGCCTCCTGAGTGCTGGGATTACAGGCATGAGCCACCAC
>PVIR01045296.1:0-11096 GCA_004026965.1 Petromus typicus
GACTTTGGTCTTCTGTGACGATCCTCTAAACTGTTCCCTGTCTTCTGATCTCTTCTTTTCCACGTGACAACACTGAGCTTTTGATGCTGGATTGTTAACTCTTGCGAATAAATAAAAACCTCATTTGAATACTTAAAAACCACAAAGCTTCCACACTTCTGGTTAAAAAAACAAGAGAAGGAGGAGAATCTGGAGGAAGAGAAGGAGGGGTAGAAGAAAGAAGAGCGAGGAGGAGGGGAGACGAAGGAGGGAAGGGAAGGCCCCCACGGCGGCCAGCTCTGGCGTCAGCTTGCTCACTGCAGAGGTGCCTGCGACCTGGGACGTCCCCGTCCCGGCTCTCCCTCCGGGTTCCTCACTGTCTTCCGCGGGCTGCCGTGAGCGGAGCAGCTTTCCTCTCTGCCCTTCTGCCACGAAACCTCTACAACATGGAGCCCAGACCAGCCTCTCCCTCCGCGTGCAGGTGTCGGGAGTTTTGTTCCAACAGTGGGAGCTGGAGAAAGAGGAAGGGGAGAAAGTGGGAAGGAGAGAAAGGAGGAGGGAAGGAAGGAGGGAGTGACAGAGGCAGGGGAGTGGACGGAGGACATTCGCTACAGGTTCCTCTTTCTTCTCCATCTGCCAAAAGAGACGTTATTCTGCCTCGTAAAGCAGATGTACAAAAACTCTTGTACAAAAAAAGCTTCGACACACCTGAACTCACAGCCAGGTGGACGCACCGTTAAAGCGATCGCCGCGCTCTGAAAACCGCAGGACTCAGCTTATTTTCTTAATTCGTTTCCCTCAGAGCAACAATTTTGAAAAATGTTGGTTAGTCCTCGATTGCGGTACACGGAGATCGCGTGTACTTGGGGAGCTGGCGCGTGTACATGACCTTAATTCTGTTTTCTTCCCTCTCTGCTCCCTCTCCTCTACCTTTCTGTCTGTGAAAGATCCATCTGCCTGTCTCGATCTATACCTCACTCATTTTGGTCTTTGAATGATTTATACTGTGCGTGTCTCGTATAGAGAAGCTCTCAATATTTAAGCTCATGCGTCTGATTTATTTCATTTAACCTTATTGTCTCAAAGTGTCTACTTATGTAAAATGACTGGAATCTAATACCGTATTTTCCGTATTGATGCATCTGAGACCGACACACAGGCCGCGTTCAAGACTCACTGTTCTGACTTGTGCTGCTACGAACGTGATGAGCAGGTGTCACTCGGTGGAGGCTCCAGGCCCCTGAGCCCACGTGAAGCTGAAATGTCCGGTCTAAAAAGGCGAGAGCTGACGGGTCCGAGGTCTCCCCACCTCGGCCCGCGACCTCGGGCTGTCCCGTCTGGGGAGCGAGTCTGTGTCGCAGCGGCCCCCACCTGCTCTGCCACCAGCACTCTCTCGGTGACAGCGCCTCCTGGGGGAGCACAGAACCGCTGAACTGGACGATGAACGTCGGAAGTTTCCTTTTCCTATTTCTAAATTTAATCGAAAGTTTTTACAAAGAGAGTGGAGGCTGAGCCCAGGATCTTGGCGCTGAGCGGCATCCCCAAGTCGCTTCCTTCTTTCTCCTTCCCCTTCTCTTCCTTCCTCCTCTTCCTCCTCTTCCTCTTCTTCTTCTTCTTTTTGTTTTAAGACAAGTTCTCACAAAATGGCCCAGGCTGAGCTTGAACTTGAGATCCTCCTGCCTCAGCCTCCCAGAATGCTGGGATGGTAGGCGTGGCCACCACCTAACGCTTTTTCCTATTTAAAGGAAGTCGAACTGTCTCTGCTTCATTTCCTAATTACATTTCCCGATCACAATTGTATTTCGGCATGACACGTAGGTTGGAACATCTACAGGATACCAGTGCTTTTAGTGGTGCCATGCAGTCAAGCGTTGTAAATATTTTCTATGCATTTTTAAATTCAGATATTTTAGTTTATTTTTTCTTTATTCAGGTTATGGGTACATTTCAGATGTACCTCATGCTCACATTCCTCCCTGAGAACTTGAACCTGTGCATGGTACACTTTGATTCTTATTTGTCCCATTTTCTTGGCCCCTAGATCCCTCCAGCCTCAATACACATAAGCTTTGTGTCCCTTTTTTCCTTTTTCCCCTCAAATATTTTTTCCTTCCTTTCTTTGCTTCCCCCTGCCCCAGTCCCTAGTTCCCCTTCCCCTCTGTACATTTTCTTCCTATTTCATAATTCCTACAATAGTAACTTCAGGTATTTTATAGGTAACATCAGGTAACATTGTATCCATTGCTCAATGCCCAGCCCCTGTCATGGAGCCACCCCCGGGCGCCGCCCGCCCCGCCCGCCCCGCCGGCTGCTTCCTGTGTGTGGATCTGACACGCGGGGCCTCCGGGGCGGGCCCGCTGCGTGTCCTGTGTCCGGCTCAGCGCCCAGCGGCGGCCTCGAGCTTCATCTATGGCTTTTTAGAGACAAATTCTTGCTCTATTGTCCAGGCTCGCCTCCAATCCCTGAGTTCCATCGATCCCGAAGCCCCGCCCCTCCCCCTGAGTAGCTGGCACCACAGGTGTGCACCACCATACCAGGCTTCCGACCATGTGTTAAAACCAGCTTTCTCTCCAATCCTCTTATTCTTTTTTCTTTTCTAAACCACCATTTCTTTGCATAGCCTTCCTCCACTGGTAATTTTTTACATCTATTATGCTTCAACGTAAGCGATGTATTTCTGAACTTTAATATCTCCTGTCAGCCTGAAAATAACTGCTTTGTAACTGAGTATTCAGACAGCCACGTCTACCTGAAAGAAACTATGAATCTTCTATGTAATTCTGACTGTCCTAGCAGTTACAGTTCAAATGTTTTACAATGGTAAGTGAATTTTTAAAATATGCCTTATTTAATAAACTATGATAGAATCAGAATATGGACATTTCAAAATGTAATCAGTGTAGAGTAATCAGTAAGATATTTTTCTTGTTTTTCCCTCAAGGTGTTCAATTCTGGCTGCGCTGGTGGCACAGCCTGCCATCCCAGCCCCTCAGGAGGCCGAGGCAGGAACACAGCCAGTTTGAGCTGAGCCTGAGCAGCTGAGCGACTTAGCAAGAGCTGTTTCAAAAGAAAAATTTTCAAAGGGCGCAAGACACAGCTCAGTGAGCCCTGAGATCAGAGAAAGGCGGCTGGGGGCCTGCAGCTCTGCAGATCAGTAACACCGCGCGCAGGCTGGGGCGGTGCAGCCCGGGCTCCAGCGCCTGCCCGAGGCCGGTCACAGCGGTGCGCGTCTGCGGGCCGGAGCCCGGATCCTGATAGACAGCTCGGTTCATCTTCCCTCTCCTCCACTTATTTTCCCTCCTTGTCTTGTTGGAGATCTTTTCTTCATCCCGGTTGTGTTCTTCTACTTAGGCATCAGATATTCTGCTCTTACTCTTCTGGAAATTTCTTTAGACATTCTGCTTTGCGTGTTTAGTCTGTCACAGTCTCACTGTGTTCTAGTTCTAGGTTTCCCAAAAGCTTCCCGCCCGGTTTGCACGCGTCCACGCTCGCCCCCTGCCGGCCGTTCTCCGTAGGACAGGCAGGGCGCAGGCGCAGTGGGCTCGTGCTGCAGCCCGCAACGCTGCTGCGCGGCTTTGCAGAGCGCGCGTCTGCCCTGCCGCGGTGAAGGCTGGAGCTGCTCAGGCCGCTGGCTCAGCACCCGGGCAGACCTCCTGTCTGTGTCCCGCTCTCCCCTCGGGAGAAACGCTACTCTGAATTCTCACACCGCCGACGGTGCTGCTCTGCGGTTTCATTTCGATGTGGCTCTGTCCTGCGCGCTTGTCTCGCCCACAGCAACCGACACGAGAGGGTGAGACTCGGGGCTGCAGCGCGTCCCGGGACTCGCTCGCTCGGCGCGCACTGCACACGCCGGGCACATTCACAAAACGCTAGAAGTGGAGATGCCACTGGGCCCCGCCCCGCGTCGCCCGGCTCGCGTCTCGGAAGAGCCGTGTCCCAGCGAGCCGTTCCCGGCCACGCTCAGCCGCACCAGCCCCGGGGCCGAGTTTGTGAGGCCGCTGTGCCCGTCACCCGTGGGGGAAGGAAGACGCGTGAGGTGTGTACGCGACGGAGAACCGCTTGGACACGGAGAAGGACAAATGTGAGTCACCTGCAGTAGACGGGGCATCCCGACAGCGCCGAGCATCGCACCCTGCAGATCCCAGCACGCTGTCAACAAAGATGCGGTTCTTTTATGCAGTGGAGTATTACTCTGCCAGTAAAAATGGTAAGACTGAGTCATTCCTGCTCAAGTGGATGTCCCTTCAGGACATCCTCATAAGTGAGAGAAATAGGTCACAGATGTGTAAATATCGTATCTTTTCTCCGGTATGAGAAAATGAAGTTGTGAATGAGTTGGAGTATATATAGCTGATATTGTGAAATAGAAGATATTTAAAAGGAAAGAGGGTATACGGGTAAACAATGAGGGGAAAAAGAATGCGACAGTGATAAGGAAAAAAGGAAATAGACCAGGTATATAGGGGGTGGGGTTGCAGGGTGGGGGAAGGGAGAAGTGAGAATCAGGTGGTGTCATATTCTGGTACAGACTCAATGTTGAATGCGATGATGGTGTGTATTCATAATGTGCCAATAAGGATTTAAATTTAAAATTAAAAAAAAGGCAGGCCCTCTCGCTTTCCCACAGCTAGGTAATATCCTGTTGCACAGCTGCACCTGAGTTCTCCAGCTTAGTTCGGTCCCCAGTTCGGGGGAAGATGCCCTGGTCCTGCTCCTCACCCAAGACAGAGTTCGCAAATGGAAGCGACATTCGCCAGACACTTCTGTTCCCCAAACTGCTGGCAAACGGGAGCGTTCGGGACCGAGGCGGCGTCCTGGCTGTGGGTCTCGAGCTTTCTCTGTCCGCTCGTCCACCGGGCGGACCCACCGTCTCCGCGTCGTGGCCGCTGTGAACCGTCTGTGGGCCGGACGCTCGACATCCCGCTTGGCTGTGTCCCCGTCGCGGGGTCAAGTCACCTCCGCGCCAGGACTGGTGCCCTCGGCCTTCGTGGTTCGCTTTCCCGTCTCTCCATCCTGCTGTCTCTCCTTCCCTTCCCGCCCGAGAACGAGAAGGCTCTCCCTCGCTCCCTCCGTGTTGTTACCTGGCCTTTATTTTGCTCTGCGTCGCTGCTTAGCTTCTCACACACGAGGGCCCGGGCCGGGTAACCTCGCGTGTCTGAATTCTCTCTCCAGTTCTGGACTTGCTGTGCGGCCGGGCAGGCTCCGAGAGTCCACGTGCCTGGCTCCTGTTTCCCCCTTGGTTTGGGGGATTTAATTCGGGACTTTCCCCTGAGCTCCATCTCCCGCCGCTTTTAATGTTGGAGCCGGATGTCACCTCGTCCCTGCGCTGCCCGGGCTGGACTCCAGCTTGTGATCCTCCCAGAGTGCTGGGATAACGGGCGTCGGCCACCTCGCCCAGCTTCCTTTGTCTTTTGGGGAACAGCCACACACGGGGAACCAGGTACCGAACTGTGTAAGCGACAAACCGGTGGCGAGATAGCCAGGTTCACAGATTGGAGGAAGCAGTATTATTTCTAACGTATTATTTTTTTTATTAACATGCACTTCCGGTGCAGACACGCATGCCTTGCGGGCCGCTGAGACGAGCCCCGGACACATCTCTATTCTTCTTTTCACCTTTTTCCTGCCCTCCCTCCCTTTCCTTTTATCTCTTTCTCATATGAGAAGATCTGCCTCCCTGCCTGTTATTACCTTTCCTGTTTTGCTCCTTACGAATAGTTTGGCTTTTGCACATAGAGAAATCATCAGTACTGAAGTTCATGTCTCCGATTTATTTCTGTTTATATTACTGCCTTGAGGTGCACTGATTTTCCTGCAAATGACTCAAGTTTGTCCTCCCGGATGGCAGAGTATTTATATTCTCTGCTCAGGATAAATGTCACACTTAGAGTCATCCATCTGTTGATGGACACAGATCGCTTCCATGATTTAACTCTTAGGAATTCTGCGGCAATAAACACGGATATGCAGGGCCGGGGAGTTAGCTCAGTGGTTCTGGCGCCTGTCTTGCAAGCGCAAGGGCCCGGGTTCGATTCCCCGGTAACCACATACCATACTGGGCGGGGAGACTCACGCCCAGCAGCAACTAGTACCACATACCACAGTGCCGGGCGTGGTGGCTTACGTCTGTAATCCCAGCACTCGGGAGGCAGAGGCAGGAGGATTGCTGTGATGTGAGTTTGAGGCTGAGCTCAGGGCCAGCCTGAACCACAAAGCGAAACCCTGTCTCAAAAATAAATAAATAAATAAATAAATAAATAAATAAACACGGATATGCATATGTCCTCGTAACACGACTTAATTCTTTCACAAAGATACCTACAAGTGAAGGTGCCAGCTCAAAAGATCTTTCTAGTTTTCATTTTTGCTTGTTTTGTTTTAGGGATATCCACACGCACGCACACAGCCGTGGGTGATTACATTCTCATCAGCAACACAGAAGGATTTCTTTTTCTTGGAAGCATCCCCAGCATTTGTTATGATCTGATTTCTCGACGGTAGCCATTCTTGATGGGGTAAAATGTAATACCAATATTGTTTCAACTTGCATTTCTCTCATGACCAGTAATGGTGAGCACTTATTCATGTATTTATTGGTCATTTGTACTCCTCCTGTGAAGTCTCCATTTCACTTGCCCACCCTTGCCTGGGTCTCTTATTGGAGGACTAATATTGTTTGGTTTTTATATATTATGAATGTTAGTCTTGTGTCTGAAGAATCACTGGGAAAGGTTTCTCATTCCACAGGCTATCTTTTCACTCTCTCGTTTCCTTTGCTATGCAGGAGGCTTTTAATTTGATGTGGCCCCACCTGGTGACTCTTGGTCGGTTTCTGGTGTAACAGGGGTTGTGTTCAGAAAGTCCTTTCCTCGCCTGTGACATCAAGAGTTCTAATTACTTTAGCCCCCGGCAGGTTATGGTCTGCTTTAACATGTAGATCTTTAATCTGTTTGGCTTTAGTTCAGGACATTGGAAAAGACACAGGTCTAGGGTCCATCTTCCTTGTGTGGATAGCCGATCTCACCAGCACTGTTACTGAAGTGGCTGTCTTTCTCCCAGAGTGTTTTTAGCTCCTTTGTCAAAGATGAAGTAGTCGAATGTCCCTGGAGTTGTTCTGTATGCTCTTCTCTCTGCCACTGATCGGTGCGTCCCTTTTTTCTGCCAGGACCATGAAGTTTGTTTGTTTGTTTGTTTTTAAGGTTTTTTGAGACAGGGTCTCACTTTGTGGTTCAGGCTGGCCCTGAGCTCAGCCTCACACTCACATCACAGCAATCCTCCTGCCTCTGCCTTCCGATTGCTGGGATCACAGGCGTGAGCCACCACGCCCGGCACTGTGGTCTGTGGTACTGGTTGCTGCTGGGGTGAGTCTCCACACCCAGTATTGTATGTGGTTACCAGGGAATTGAACCTGGGTCCTTACGCTTGCAAGACAGGCGCCGGAACCACGGAGCTAACTCCCCAGCCCCCATGAAGTTTGTTTTTAATTATGGAAGCTTTGTAAAATACCTTGAAATCTGGGATGGTGATGCCTCCTGCTTTGGTGACCCAGCTTGCTTTGGCTACTCTGGGACTCCTCTGGTTGCATGTTAAGATTATTTTCTCTAGTTCCGTGTGCAATATTACTGGTATGTTGACCGGGAATGCATTAAAGGAATATATCAGTTTTGGAAGAATGGCCATTTTAAATATGCTAGATCTGCAAGTCCAGGGACACGGGACGTCCTTGTATTTTCCAATGCTGTTTTTATTGCCTTTGCCAAGGTTTTGTAATTTTCACTTTAGAGGTCTTTTACTTCCTTGCTTAGGTTACAGAGGAAAGAGTTTTATGAAAATGCTCATCACATACAAAGTAATCTACAGAGTCAGCCTGCAAATTCAGTTTGTACATTCAGTGTACCCCTAAGAAAAGTCCAGGGCATTTTCAGGAATAGACAAACACAGCCCTAAGATGCGTGTGGAGTCAGAAAGACACTGAACAGCCACCACAAAGTTGACCAAGAAGGACAGAGAGGGAGGCACCGCCCTCCGGTTTTTAAACATATTACGAAGCTACATTTTGCTAATAGTGCAAAACACCATGCTACCAGCATGAAAACAGACATGTAAACGAGTAGAGCAGAACAGAGAACCCACAGGTAAGTCCGTGTGTCTGCGGCCATCTGGCTTTGACAAAGGCGGCACCAACGTACACCAGAGAGAGGGAGCGCTCGTCACCGACAGATGCTGAGAACACTGGGTGGTTTCTTCACGGTGGAGCGTGACCTAGCCATCGCTGACGCTGCACACAATCAAGTCACCCGCCGTGGCGACTCGTGTCTGCGCTGCCAGCTATGTGAGAGACCGAGGCAAGACGAGCGCTCGGGCCCAGGAATTTCAAGCTGGGCCGCACGACACAGTGAGAACCCGTCTCCGAAGACACTCAAAATGAACTACGACCACGAAACTCACCGAGGAAAACATAGGGGGAAGGTTAACCACCTTGGTCTCAGCAATTCTCTTTGCTGGATTTGACGACCAAAGCGTAGGCAACAACAACGGAAAGTAACCGGTGGGACTGTGATAAACTGAAAGGCTTCTGTTCAGCAAAGAGGTTAACTGGGCCCCGAAACAGGAGAAACTATATGTCACTAAGGGGGTGACGGCCGAAGTAGGTCAGGAACTCACATGGCCCAATGTCAAAAGAAAGACTCCAAATTTAAAACCAGCCTATTTAAAATGGATAAAGCATTTTAATAGACATTTTTCGAAAGAAGACATGCAAATAGTTATCACGTATATAAAAGCAGGTTTGAAATCACGACCTACCGGAGAAATGAAAATCCAGACCGCCATGAGTCAGCACCTCCGAACTGACCGGATAGCTCTTAGCACAAAGGCAAAGGAGGCCGGCCAGGCGCTGAGCCTGGGAATCCCCGCGCTCCGGGAGGCTGAGGCAGGGAGGTCTGATCCAGCCTGGACCACCTAGAGAGACTGTGTCTCAAAATAAAAACAAAACGCGATGGCGTATAACTTTGTGCAAAGGTGCTGATTAAATCCCTAGCCCTGCAACAATAAAATAAGATAAAATAATAAATAAAACAGTGACCACACTTCTCAGCTGTGTCCATAATAAACTGTCCTCTGACCCCCATAAGAATTGGGTGATTTGCGACTCTCCTCTGGGAGGCACAAGACAAAGCATTAATGGTGTGTGGTGGGGAGGTGTCTGTCTGTCTGTCTGTGTGTGTTTTTGTGTGTCTGTCTGCCTGTGTGTCTGTCTGTGGTGTGTTTTTTTTTTTTTTTTTTTTTTTAGGTTTTTTGAGACAGGGTCTCGCTTTGTGGTTTAGGCTGGCCCTGAGCTCAGCCTCCAACTCTCATCACAATCCTCCTGCCTCTGCCTCCCGAGTGCTGGGATTACAGGTGTGAGCCACCACGCCCGGCACTGTGGTATGTGGTACTGGTTGCTGCTGGGTGTGGCACACCCAGTATCGTTATGTGGTTACCGGGGAATCGAACCCGGGCCCTTGCACTTGCAAGACAGGCGCCGGAACCCCTGAGCTAACTCCCCGGCCCTGTGGTGTGTTTTTGTGTGTCTGTCTGTCTCTCTGTCTGCCTGTGTTTTTGTGTTTCTGTGTGTGTCTGTCTCTCTGTGTGTGTTTTGTGTGTCTGCGTGTTTTTGTGTTTCTGTCTGTCTCTGTGTGTTTGTCTATCTGTCTGCTTTTGTGTCTGTCTATGTCTGTCTGTCTGTGTGTGTGTACCTGCTCCTGAAAGCTCTCCTTTCCTTGACCCCCACTCTTTCTTCACCAGACATAGACAGGTGACAAACGTGATAGAAACATAAGTGAATTTCTACATTTTTAAAATGCAGTACAGTAAATGTCACATTACTGTGACCCCCCTGAAAATACTGACCCTCACTTAGAACACGCCGACCCCTTCATCTCGCCCCTTCCAGAAGGAGTCCTGGAAATCCTCTCGTCTTCCTGCGGAGTAACCAAAAACAAACAGCGTGAAAGCTGCTGCCGAGCGCCATCCAGTGAGAAGCAGCTCCTGAAATCCCCTCGGGGTGTCATCACCTGCTCCCTGGAGCTGCCACCGCGGACTTGTGGCTCTCCCTAAAGTCAAAATGGCCCTGAAAGCAAACGTCTTGAATCAATCCAGGACATTCACACAGCTATAACAGTGCTACCAAAGACACTCACAGAGGAAGACTCCGGGACTGCCCCGGAAAGTAGCAAGAGTGTCAGGGCGTGTGCTTGAAGCAAGAGCGATGATTCTGAAGGGGAATAACGGCAAGGTGTTATTTACTGCAATAAAACTCATGAACACATCCACCACATTTTGAAATGTGACTGTGCATATCTTAGAAATGTCTTGATGTTGAAGGATGAGAGAGAATGTAGCTCAGTGCAGAATTCCTGGGCTGAAGCCCCAATATGTCTTCCCCAAAGACGAAACAAACGAGGAAGCAACACAACCCACAATGTTCTCCTCTAAGAATGTCTGGCCTGCAGGTCACCTCTCCGCTCGAAAGTCGTCCAGAGCCCACCTTCTTTTCCATGGTTCTCTCACGCCAAAGCTGACGCAGAGTCCTGGTGTGGTGCTGCCATCCATACTGGTACCACCAGGGCCAAGTTCCAGCAGCCAAGAAGGGGAAAAGTGAAAGGAAGGTATCTGTCTTCCCTCTGAGAAAAGCAGTTGCACAACCAAGTCTACTCACATCGCATTGGCCGGAACTCGGTCACGTGACCACATTCAGTCACAGGACCCTGACACGGGAACCTGGGAAATGTAGTCCTTTCTCTAAGACCGTGAACTAGAGTTTCCTTATTATGAGTATGGACAGGCTGGATCCAAGGGACCAAAAGCATTTAAACAGAAAGGCACTGGCAGATGGAAGTACCACTGGTCACGCAGCAATGAGCGGAAGCGCAGAACAGAAGCCTGGAGCTTTCATAAGATGTGTCGAGCAGAAGTTCAGAACTGCTGCAGACTGGGTTTTATGTTTCTCTCCTATTCTTCTCCTGTCCAGATGGGATTAAGTGTGTAGGTCACTGGACCAGCAAGGGATGTTGGGGCTGGAAAGCGACAGACCTGTGTCTCTCTTCCTCTGTAGACCTCCTGTGGAGGGCTGCACA
>PVIR01045297.1:0-10780 GCA_004026965.1 Petromus typicus
GTAGAGAGAGATGAGCCCCTTACATATCTCCGTTTCCTCTGTCGTCTCATTCTGGCAGAAACTTCTGGATGTATAATTGTCAGCTGAATAATGAGACTTTGAAAAGTAGCTTTTACCAAGGAATGAGTTCGGCATCAATATCACCACTAATACTGAGAGAGCAGGCAGAGAAATCAATTTCAGGAGAAAGAAATGAAGTGTTTGTGTTGTACTGAGATAGTGTCTCACTTTGTAGTGCATGCTGGCCTCGGACTCGCAGCAATCCTCCTGCCTCTGCCTCCTGAGTGCTGGGATCACTGTGACTGGCTAAAAAATGAGTTTTTCTCCAAGGAATACAATAAGAAGCCTGCGTCGGATATAGGCTTATGTGCTTGTGCACCCCAGCAGTGGCTATAAGGCAAGATTTGTGGACATTTCTGCATTTCACTGTGTGTGGGGGAGCAAAGGGCGTGCAAGGTTAGTGCTAATGGAGGAACTTTGCACCTGGCGGATCACCCTAACCCTAAACTCCAATATCATGCAGACATTAAGTGTGAGTCATGCTGATATATTTTAGCACATTCGGCATCGCGAGTGCATTAGGAGTCCCGTCGTTCCTCAGGGAAATTGTGGAGGATGGATGAGGAATTAACAACTGCAGTGTGGTTTTATATTTCAGGTTGAATGGGGAGTGCCATGAATTCTCCGTTTGGGAGTCAAAAGACCCAGAGATGAAGTCTACGTGATGAGTTGTGAGTCCCTGCTTTTCTAGGAGGGTTTCAAGACTCAAACCTTTGTGTGCGTGTGGTCAGTGTCGTGGGTACAGCTCAATCCTACGCTGACAAATGTCTGGGGCCTAGAATAAAATCTGGCAGTAATTACTGAGGCAAGCCGGGGAATGCTACCGAAGGCTCTTTGCTTACAGATGATTTGATGGGTGCATTTTACACACACATGATGATCGCATTCAGCATTGAGAATTTGTACCTGTACAGGGCATATTTTAAGGTTTTTTTTTTTAAGGTTTTTTTTTTTTGAGACAGGGTCTCACTTTTGTGGTTCAGGCTGGCCCTCGGCTCAGCCTCAAACTCACATCACAATCCTTCCTGCCTCTGCCTCCCGAGTGCTGGGATAACAGACGTGAGCCACCACGCCCGGCACTGTGGTATGTGGTACTGGTTGCTGCTGGGTGTGGGTCTCCACGCCCAGTATTGTTATGTGGTTACTGGGGAATCGAACCCGGGCCCTTGCGCTTGCAAGACAGGCGCCGGAACCACTGAGCTAACTCCCCGGACAGGGCATATTTTGAGTCCTATTTCTTCCCCGTTCTCCGTCCCCAATCCCACCCCCGGCCTCATCAGCATCACGCAGAATCGAGAAAAGCTCTATGTCATGCAATATTAGTATAAATATCACTATAAATAACAGTGGAGGATGGTCTCCGAAAACCTGGAAGGTGTGATTCAAAAACGCGCTGCGGGTACGAGTTTAAAACCTTATTCCCATTATAGACTCATCGGTATGAATCTCCCTCGGAAATTCTCTCCATCTTTCAAACACACGCATCTCAGCCTTCTAGCCAGCAGCCTTTATCAAACTTCTGCGCACACCTTGTAGAGATATTTAGCAAAGAGAGGGAGGACCGCTTTAGAAATTGGAAAGAATCACCAGAGGAACGTGTTTGAAGTTGGGTGAGAATTTTGAGGATTCAGGACAATGCGCATTTTCTTATCGTAAAGTCTTAAAATATTCTGGCTTTCACCATGTTTTTGATCACCTCTTTGATGTGCTACGACGGTTTGCAGGCTTAAAGAGTCAGTTAAAACTTGGAAGGTTCTCAAATTTCTTGCAACATTTCTTTTCTTTCTTTCTTACTTGCTGGAGAAACCTACGATTTCCTGTCGCTGAAGGCTGATTTATATCAGGAAAATCATCCAGTGTACAAATCATTTCAGTGGTACAGTCAGTTTAAATTAAATCCAAAAAGGTAAGAGTTAAAATTGTACAGTCACCTTAAATTAAATTTAAAAAGGTAAGAGTTAAATTAACAGTGAAAACTGCGCATCGATTTACACAACATTTGAACTGAAGGTAAAACCTATCAGAGTCGTAATGCTTTTCATGGGGGAGGGGTGTTTAAAATAATGGTCTAAAAGCAAAATTACTTAGATACATGCTAACTATTTCACTGCATGAAAAGGAATGTCTGCTGTGGCTTTCTTATCTGGGTTTAAAATGGTTTCTTGTTTGTATGCATAAGAACCCTGAAGTAAACTACAATAATTCAATCTGTAGGTCCAGCGTGTTCTGAGAAGTTTTAGTCCGAGCTTTTTATTACGAAATAAAAATTATTGCAAAGGAAAGTGACAGATTTTGAATACGGCTGATCTTCAAGGAGAGTATGGATCATTTTAGCTTCTCTTCATGGGGTTATAATAATATAGGAGCTGGATAATTCAGTGGGAATATTCAGGATGTTTTAATGCCTGAATTTATGGACAGGGTAGGTAGGAGGGTAGGAGTCCCTCACCTACAGCCTGCCTGCACGTCTTATATCAGGAGCTTTTCCATGAGGAGCCACCAAATATTCTGCTGTTGTTGGTTGATCTTGAGGCTTGGAAAATGTTCACCAAGTTAAACGAGTAATAGTGAAATACGTGTCTTCCTCAGTCACTTGATTCTGATGTATTTGAGGAAACCCTTGCAATAAATTAAAAACAGTTCATGTGCAAAAAAATTAATAAGTTTACTGAGGTTGGAAATCTTTCTCTTGTAGACTCAGGTGAAAATGCTTTTGAAATTCTTGGTACGACCGACGATGCCTTTGCATTTTCCAGCGTCAGCTTCCTCAAGGATGCTGAGAACTTGGCTAGAAAAATACAGACATAAGCACTTTATCTTGAGTCTTATCACATACCACGGTGACACCACCTGTTAAAATAAATCGTACTGTATTTCTTTTTATTAAATGGATGTATACTGCCTTGGGCCATGTCACCTAATGAAAAACAAGACTGAAATTTGAATTTCGTCTTACGTGGACAAGGCAGGGTTATTTCTCCTTTAAATCTTTTCCACTTCATCTTAATTATTCAACCGTGACAAAACTTGGACATGTTTCTCTGTAGAGAGAGAATTCATGGGTGAATAGGAGGCAGAGACAGTTTCACTTGTTTTTCTAAATTACTTTATTCCGTGCTTTCCGAAATATTTTAATATATGTGCTTCTTTGCTTCTTTTATATCGCTATTTTTAAAATCAACTAACGGAGAAAACTTTTAGGCTAATACCCAACTATTTCTTCTTTGTAAGAATCATTCCTGTTAGAATAGCTACTTTATTGTGAAATAGGGAGAAAATGTTCAAAAGGAAAAGGGAAAAAGCAGGTACAGGTAAGTAAAGAAGGGGAAAAAATGTGATGGTTTAGAAAAAGGAAATAAATCTTAGGTATACAGGGGTGGGGGTCGTAGGGAGGGCAGGGGAAAAGGGCAAAAAATGAGAACCAAGATGTGTCACGTACAGGTACAAATTCTCCACATTAAATGTGACCATAACATAAGTATAAAATGCACCCATAAAGTCAAATTAAAAAAATAATGGTATGAAGTATATTCACTCTTGTTATTCTATTGTTATAAAATCTTCTTCCGTCTTCTCACAAAATAAGGAAGCAAAACAATGAAACAGTACATCAGGTTCAACTCCTTAAACAATTTTTTTCCCCAGAATTGGAGTGATTCTGACTACACAGTCAAAAACGGCAGTGTTGGGCTTGCCCTGGTCTTAGACCCCTATTTCAGGTAGATGTGGGTGAACCTTGGTTTGAGAGAGACGAAGGAGATTTTGTATATCTCTTTTTTTTCCAATTCTCAGTGCTGAGACAAAAGGGGTTGTTGATCACGGAGCAAGTTGAGAGCACGTTCCCACTTCATGGCATTGACTTTGTAGAATATTAAGGAATAAATGCAGAATTTAGAGAATCCTCAGAGTGCAGAGATCCACAGATTTTAGCCATAACCGCCCCTATACCACGGACATGCCTTTAGTCTGGAAGATTCCGTCGTACTTGGACTCGTGGGTGGCTCGCAGAATAAACCAACTTTGCGACCGTGGCATGCCTAAGACCAGGAAGGTTTACCATTGATTTTTCTCATTTTCATTTTGAATTTCCCCGCTGCAGAGGAGGGAGGGTTGGAGGTGGTGAAGTTCTCCAGGTCACAGCAGCTCAGCCAGCCCAGGGGACATTTTTTAACGGCCTCTCTTGTGCTTTTTCTGCCTTGAAATACAGAAAATAGAGACTTTCAGACTCCAGAAGAACAGCACAAGTTAGAGCAGTTGGCCAAGGAAAAGAGGATTCCGAAAGAAACCATCATGAGTGTGGCTCATTCAGGTAATCACCTGCTGCTACAACACACATTTGGAGGGGAAATGGTCGGAGCCGTCGCTGCTGCGAAATGACGAGTCCAGATGGTGTGGGTTGTGTCTGCCATTATCACCAATTTTACAATCTTTCTAATAATAAATTCAACACTTTTAAAGAAATCTCTTTTCATTTTTGCTTCTTCACTTTGCCCTCATAGACACTTGTCCGGGGTGGGGTGAGTAGAATCTGTGGACTTATCACATCTGATACTTTAATCTCTGGCTTTTTTGCTTTTTCTTCTTCTTCTTAAGATATTTGTCTTGGGTTACTGGCAAAGTCTTTAAAGTCACAACTTATATCGATGCATGTTTATGAAGGTGATTAAAAGTATCCAGAGTGAAAAGGTGTAGGGCTAAATAACCACAGAAAAAGAATGTGGCATTAATAAAGAAAAAAAGGAAGCAAAGCGTATGTATATGGGGTGGGGAGGTTGGATGGAAGGGGAAAAATGAGAATCAAGTCGTGTCATATTCTGGTTCAAACTCTCCACGTTGAATGCGATGATGATGTGTATTCACCGTGTACCAATAAAGACTTGAATTAAAAAAAAAACAAACCTTTTCTAAAATGATCATCAATATGGCATCCAGACGTCGCTGGAGTTCTGTGCAGTCTCTCATCTGTACCATTCTCCTGCTCTGTAAATCAGTGTTCACTTTCTATTTTTCTTGTTTATCACCTATTTTTCTTGTTTATCATTCTGAGCTGTCTTTGCTTTCCCCGGCCCCTCTGCAGTTCGCTTTTCCTTTTCGTGTTTCAGAAGACCTGTCATGCTTCCTGGGGCTCATTTTCACCTCCAGTTTGTCACACGAAAGAAACAACATTATATTTACAAATGGAAACGAGGCTTGTGTATAGGGGTTGAGGTTGAAGGACGGGTAGGGGGACGGAAAAAATAAGAATCCAGATACGTCACGTGCAGGTGCAGATTCCCCATGTTAATCATGATGTGTGTCTAAAAGGTATCCATCAACTGAATTTATTAAAGTATGTTTATTTCTACTCATAAACAACTGGATTTATTAAAATACTTTAATTTCTACTTATGAGCGTAAAGTGTTGACTATCAGTTCAGGCTGCATTTTACCTTTCTTTTTTTTGTCTTACGGTCTCACAGATGCTGTGACGGGAGGACGATTCAAAATGTCGACTTCTCCGAGACTTCAAATCACCGATATGTAGCTAAGAGATGCTTTTCTCCTGTGAAGCCACAAACCTGTATCCTGCCGGACCTTCTCACCTGCGTGTAAATGCTGCGCGACGTGTCTGTACCATGACTGGTTAAATAAGCAGAGCTCATATAAAAATACATACGGTTTCAGAAAAATATTCGTATATATGCAAAACTATTCAAATTTAAAAAAAATTGCTCTCTGGCTGGACAGAAAATAACTGTATTAAGAGTAGTCTCATAATCCCCAAATGTTCCCTGGATAGGGAGAGAAATGTGAAGTATATGGCACCAGACTCGACTGTTAGGACGACTTGTCCCCGCGAAGACCACGGTGGCATCTAGGACGAGAGATGGTTCAGAGAGGAGACAGAGCTCCATCTTGACATGGCGCAGAGGGTCCATCTCCACCGCGGGTCTCTAGGGCTTGGACACTCCCAGGAGGAGTCTGGGAGCGGAGAGACCTCCAGTTTTTATTTAGAATATTAGTGTAAATGAAATGAAAACAGAAGAAAACCAGTATGGGTGAAGAAATCCTTTGACGTCGAGCACTTTTCTTTGGGGGGATAAAAGAAGACAATAGCAAGACCCAACACTCCTCATTCACCTGAGTTGCTTCTTGGTCAGCCATATTTATATCTATATTTATATTTATATTTATATTTATATTTATTTCTCATAGTTTACAGAATCAGGGATAAGGCGGAACAGAGATGTATAGTGTAGTCAGGTACTGGACTTGACAACCAGGAAAGGGTGTCACAAACTTTTTACAAAGCCTGTTCTGAAACAGCAGAGAGATGCTCTTGAACACTGTAAGAAAAATCAACAACAACAACAAAGTAATTGTAAGAGTCACAAGAAAAGCCAGGCGGGGCGGTCCAGGCAGGGAGCAAGATCGTTGTGGGTTGAATGGAGGCGATATTAGGAGCGTTGGAACTCGGGACATTAAATTAGACGTCTCTTCGCTGATCGCTCCTTGGACAAAGTTGGCCGCTGGGAATGGCGTGGGAGTGCTCATAACTATGACTGAGGTGGAGTCTGTCTCTGCCTCTGTCTTTGCGAATATTTGCCCTCCGTGTTTGAGAGTCTTGCAATGAACATATCTATGTCTATCTCTCTATGTAAATCTATCTATAGCTATCTATGCATATCTATTTATATACCTACATATCTATGTCTTTCTATCTCTATCTATCGCCATATCTAGATAGACAGAGATAGATACAGATAGATACATCTCCATTATAGATAGATATGTAGATAGAGATAGACAGAGATAGATAGATAGATAGATAGATAGATAGGTAGATAGATACCGAGTTATCTGTATATAGACATATCTAGATAAATAGATTATAGATAATAGATAGGGATAGATATAGCGATAGATATCTATATAGATAGAGACATAGAGATAGATATCTATAGAGATAGATAGAGATATACAGATAGATATACAGATAGTTACACACAAATATCTATATATACATACATATATAGATAGAGATAAATACAGACAGATAGAGATAGATAGATATCTATAGATAGATATATAGATAGACAGATATATAGATAGATATAGATAGATATCTAGATATAGATATCTAGATATAAATAGATATCTAGGTATAGATAGATATAGATATAAATATATATATATAATATAGATATCTACATATAGATATATAGATAGACATAGATATGTAGATATAGATAGATATAGATATAAATATATATAGATATCTACATATAGATAGATATGTAGATACACATAGATATGTAGATATAGATAGATATACAGATATAGATATAAATATATATATCTATATACAGATAGATGTATAGATAGATGTAGATAGGTATAGATCTCCAGATATCTATCTTTAGATAGATATCTACACATATCTATATAGATAGCTAGGTAAATTCTGTATGCATATGATTTTCCTCTGCGTAGAACATTCCAGCTTGTATAACGACCCGCCTTGCCCCCTTGTACGTCCGTTACTGATGTCGGCCTCTCAGGTCGATTCCTTCGGCTTCCCTGCCCACCGGACACGTACGCCACCCCTTTGCCTTCATCTTGTAGTCTCCGTGGCTCCTTAGAACGGAAGTTTCTACCGAAAAGCTCGGACTTACTCTGGCCTTGTGTCCATTCAACCACGCTGTCCCTTTAATCACATCGCCATCGGCTGTATTGATAGCTGTTATTGTTCAATAAGCTTCGCTTCGTGTGGGATGTAAATCACTTCTAGCTTACTATTTTTTCTTTATTTTAATCATATTATTTTTTCTTTATTTTAATCATACTATTTTTTCTTTATTTTAATCACACCCACGGTCTCCTTCCATTCCTCCCATGGTGGGCTTTGATTTCTTCTATTCATGTTTGACCCATTTTGAATGATATTTTATTTCAGTGCCAGAGAGACATGTTTACATATACAGCTCAAAACATCTCAGTTCTGACAGTCCTGGGATAGTTCTTGTTTTGTGTTTGTCGACATGATTTCCTTAGAGTTTGCAGGTGTTTGGAATTATGGCTGTTTTCACGGCTGAGTTATGGAGCCAGAGATGTTTAAATATCGCTGGCCGTGCACTCTCATCTGATTTCCATCAATGGAAGACTATGCCCTGAGTCTATCCTAAGAATCCTTCTCACGACTCACAGAAACGTACTGAAGCATCCAGCTCTTCTCTTGAGAGACCCAGGACGAAACGTGTGCACGACCTCGTGAAGGTGGGCTCAGTCGAGGCGAAGCGGAACGCTCCCCTCGGAGCAGGACGCGCCCAGCACTTGTGCAATTTCGTCTTAATAAAAAGTGTCTGCTTTCTTTTTTGTTACAATCTCATGTTTTACCCCCTTCACCCTATTTCACCTTGAGCGTTTTCTATTTCACAATATATAATGTAGTGCGGTAGGGTGGGTAGGGTATGGGAAAAAATGAGAATTAAGTTGTGTCTTATACTGGTACAAATCCCCATTATGGAGTGCAATCATGATGTGTATATGTAATGTACCAATAGAGATAAAGAAAAATCTTCCCTCAAAATGGCAAATAATGTGCACTCGGTTTAAACCAATGCATGATGTCTCCACTCGTGATTTAAAGAAACTCAAGTATTTTTTTTTAATTGTAAATTTGAGGCTAGAAGTCTAACAAATGGAGAAAGATTTCACTTCACGACACTCATCTGGGAAGAAATTTTATTTACATAGCAGGATAATGTAATTAAAATTCATCTATTTGACATCTACCTCAAGAAATTAAAGAAATGTGTATATATATATATTTATTTACTTATTTTTTTAGATAAGGTCTCCCTTCTTTTTTTCTTTTTCTTCTTTTCTGAGACAGGGTGACACTCCCGTAGTTCACGCTGGCCCTGAGCTCAGCTTTGAACTCACAGCAACCCTCCTGCCTCAGCCTCCCAAGTGCTGAGATTAGAGGCGTGAGCTCAAATGTTTGATGTGTTTTTAAACATCAAACTCTTTCTTTCCCTTCTTTACTTTCCCTTGTACCCCTCTTTCCTTTTGGATGTTTTCTTCCTATTTCACATGTATCATACATTTTGGACCTCATTTACACCTTCACTCTCTTATAACGGACAAATGATCCACCATTTACACATCTGCGTCCTATTTATTTCACTTCTGAGGGTGTCCTCGAGGTGCAGCCATTTGAGTATAAATGACTCCAATTTATCATTCTTCACGGCAGAGTAATACTCCGTTTTACTTTTAAGCAACACCACGGAGTGGAATCTTAAAGCTCTGATGCAGCGGAGACATTAACTGAAGGTGGCCGTGAAAAAATTTCTCCTTTTCCGAACTCCAGAGATGTTCCAGCTCCTGAAAAGACTCAGAGGAGGGAAAGGGTGGCAAAGCTGGACAGAGAGAAGGCAGACAGCGGCCAGCGAGAAGACACAAGTCCACAGAGCTTTCTGTGCTTTATAATTATGAAGGTTACTGCTGGGGGCCTGTATTCCCTGCACCCCAGGAAGGCACCGCGGTTACCTCCAACCACAGCCAAGATGGAGCCGCCTCCATCACGCAGGAGGCCCTGGAAACGTTTGGACACACACTATGACCTGCGACACCATAGAACAGAAAGAGACATTGGATCACACTCTACATCCAAGCACGCCATTTTAGGATCGATGAAAAAAACAGACATTATGAACCAGAAACACGCTCGCAAAACGTGACTGAGGGTTAAAATCACACAGTTTATTGCCATGAAAGGTAGATGGCGACGAACCTCCGCGTCTGCAGACTCCTCCCGACTTGGAAAAATAAGAAAAAACCCTAATGCTCTGGCCGCCAATATTCACCATATTCTTGACTGATCTCCTAAGGACGTCAAAGAAAGGGGAATTTCAGACGGATTCACCGTACGCCCACAATCACGGGGCAAATGGATTTGGAGCCAAGGCGGGTATTTGGACGGGCATGCTTGATGATCTATCTTTTCATGTGCTAATTATTTTAAAATTTAAACATCCAGTGTCACTTTCACTAGACGTTATGCCTCCTATGGTTTTTGGGCATGGAGGAAATTAGATAAAGCTAATTTGCCTAATCAAATTTCTCTCAAAAGTTGTTATTTCTCACTAGGCATTCTTGACTCGCTTTCACGGAATAAACTCATTAAAATATTAAAAGCTGCCTGGCGGATAAACCAATTAAGACCTAGAGTCTAATTTAAATCCAAAGCTAAAAGTTAACCATAAAAAAGTCAAATTGGATTGTGTACGTTGAAAACTTCAGTTAAAAGCAAACAGAGCGACTCGATCACTTTCAGTGCTTCCAGCATAAAAAAGAAATTAAAGAATAATCCTGCTGGATATAGTGCTACACAATTTTAATCTCAGTACTGAGGAGGCTGAGGCAGGAAAATAGCTGTGAGTTCAAGACAAATCTGGGCTGTGTTAGAGTTTAAGCCTGGCCTGAACTACATAGCAGGGCACTCTCTCAAAGAAAAAAAAAACTTGTATTATTACGTGATCAACTGCTTTATATTTTGTTGTACAGAACGCAATGTAGGCTGTTTTTCTATTTTTTGGAAGTGTTTTTTTTTAAACTCATATAAATCAGAAAATGCAACAGTGATATGCAACTACATTAAAAATAATGTAGTAATCAAACTATTTCTAGAAGGGTCACACATATCTCTTTTTTCGCTGTTACAATAGAACCTTCT
>PVIR01045298.1:0-10793 GCA_004026965.1 Petromus typicus
TCTGGAGGCTGAGGCAGGAGGATCACAAGTTTGAGGCCAGTCTGGGTAACTTAGCAAGACCCAAACAGCAAGAGTCAAGTCTCAAAATATTTTTACAAAGAGCTGGGGTGTAGCTCAGGGGTAGAGTGTTAGTCTAGCCTGACTGAGGGCCTGGGTTCCATCCTGATTATGGAAGAAAAGATTCAAAAAAACCCCATAAATACTACAAGAGAAAAGACATCAGATGAAATAGAGGCTCCTAAATGGTGTCACTTTTCCAAACACAGGAGGATCCTCGTAAGAGCAGAGCAGTGCCCGAAATATTCCCAATGATGAATTTTTTTTACTGATTCTGGCCAACAGTACAGAATAGATTAAATAAATTACATGGCACTCATTCAATAGGATAATCATGCAGACATGCAAAACAAGGAGGCAGAAGAAGGAGTAGGAGATGGAAAATGTTTACCATCCACCGTCAAGCTGGGGCTAAAGACTAGCTGAGAACGAGCCCCTTCTCCTGGAAGGCGCATTGCAAGGAAAAGCAATAACTTGCCTCCTGAGGGTGTGGGCAGAGAGAGGCTGCAGGGCTCGGTACCAGTTTGTATATCGAGCAGTGTATATTGTGTATTGGCAGTGCCCTGCTGAGCCCGGCGGGTCCCTGGTGTTGGCCTGGATTCTTCTTGGCTGGCCGTTCCCACACAGCTCAAGGGACTGCACTGGCTGCCACACGCTGGCCTCAGTGGCGGACACAGAATGAAGAGCAGAGGTCTAGACGGTAGAAGGAAGCACTTTGGAGGCCTCTGAGCGGTGTCTCACCCCACAGGACCCTGGCCATAGGTACCGCCATGTGTGGGGTGGAGGCAAGGGTGGACCTCGAAGCGGGCAGGCGTGAGGGGTGTGAGGATGTTTCCTACGTGAAAACTGGACTCAGGGCAGCCACAGAAGGGTGGGCAGGGGCAGGGTCTTCTCTGGGGACCCACGATGTGGGGACAGGACGAGGGCTGCCGAGCTGCTGCAGGAAGTGGCGAGAAAGACAGGAAGAGTGAGTTCAAAGTGAAGGGGAGGATTTTGAGTTGATTAATGACATGCGTCTCTTACTGTAATTTTTTTTATAAGTAAGAAAATTTATTGGGGTATAATAATGAGGGATAAGAGTAGCTCCTGAGAAGCAGGAGGGGTCCTGAGTGGGTTGTCTCTGGAATCCATTTGCGGACATTTAAGCATTCACAGAATATTTTGCTCATGTTTTGTATAATATTGAGTAAAACCCTAAAAAGAAAGTTGTGTAATTAAGTCCCATTTTTGTAAAGTTCAAAAGTAAAACCGAACTATATTGCTTCAGAATGAAAGCATAGATAGTAAAACTATAAAAAGGAACAAAATATTCTTACCATAAAAGCGAGGGTAGGACTTTGCTCCCCAAAAGAAGAGATAGCTATAGTATTTTAAAATTTTTATTTATTTTTGACACAGGGTTTTGCTTTTGTAGTTCAGGCTGGCTCTGAGCTCAGCCTTGAACTCACAGCAATCCTCCTGCATCTGCCTCCCAAGTGCTGGGAGTACAGGTGTGAGCCACCACGCCCAGCACTGTGGTATGTGGTATTTTTTGCTGGTGGATGTGAGTCTCCACGCCCGGCATTGTTGTGTGTGTTTACTGAACCCAGGCCCTTGCACTTGCAAGAGAGGCGCCAGAACCACTGAGCTAACTCCCTGCCCCAAGATTGCTATAGTATTTTATTTTTTGTTAGTTGATATCTAAAACTATTCACCAATTTAATTCTTCTCAAGATTCTGCCAGCTGTCTGAGCTCGGAGAAGTAGCTTAGCCGTCTGTGCATGTGGACAGGCCCGAGGTGATCACTGTGCTGGGCAGGGCTGGGGGCTGGTGTGGTCCACACAGCCAGGTCAGCACGTGTGTCCTGGATCTGGGGTGGAAACCAGCACAGCTTTGGCCCTGCCATCGTGAGCCCTGAACGGCTAATCCATCCTTCCTAAAGCGAGGAAGATGGTGATCCCTTAGAGCATCCCACACCCCCCAGGGACAGGGATGGCCTCAAATGGCTTCCAAGTCCTGGGTTGTCTTTAGACCAGGAGTCAAGACAAGTGTCAGGACACCGCGTGGGGTCCACGCCGTCTAGGAGGCCAGGGCTTCCTGGCTCCGTAGAGAAAGTGTATTTGTAGTGTCAAAATGAAGATGGGACTGAGCAGGTGACTCTGGGGACAGTTTCTAAGCCTGCAGTGACTCTCTCCTGCAGTTTCTGCCTACATTTCATGGAGGGGCCGAGGCCCAGTGGGTTTGCCCTGATCCTGCGCAGTAAGCGAGGCCGGGCGAGAGCAGCCCGCACCTCCCTGCGTGTCTGGGGGCCGCAGGCCGGCGGGGTGGCCCTTTCCACTCTTCATCCGTCTGCTTTGGGCTGCTGTTTAAGCCCCACGTTTCCGCCGTGACGGGCACCCAGACCACCAAGGATGGAGGATCCTCGCGGTGCTGCTGCCCTGCCCCAGGCTGCGGTGAGCTCCCGGCCAGCTGGGCCTGCACGGCCTGCCCGGGGCTGTGGGAGCAGCCGCCTCTGCCCCAGGAGCATTCTGCCTCCTTTGGAAATCGATGAGGTTGAGAATGCTGACAGCACCTCTTCCGGAGGCAGCGCTTTGCGTGAGTCAGAGAGAACAGACAGCTCTGGGGTCAGGGGACAGCTTTTGAGTGACAGTTCATTATCATGCCAAGGTCCCAGAGGCTGGTTTAGCCTGGCGCTCCTGTCCTGTCAGTCACACAAGCTGAGCGCCTCCCGGGCTGCCTTGGCTGCTCTGCAGCTGTGTCTCTGGTACCTGCTTTGACTCACGGGCACCTGCATCCTCCCGTGTACTCCAGACCCTTTCTTCCTCCCTTGTGTGTGCCAGCTTGGCCCCGCCACAGGGCCATGCCTAAGTGTCTCTGTGAAGGTGTGTTTGGGATGAGATTATTGTTTAAATCAAGACAAAGCAGATAGTAAAGCAGATAGCCTTCACGGTGTGGTGGGTCTCATAAATCGGTTGCAGTCTCTTCCCCTTTGTTTACATTTTGTTGGTTAGAGAGTGACTCTCAGCAAGCCTGGTTCCCTAAACTCACCATTTCCAATGCAGGTATTTCAGATGTGTTTCCCGGAAGGCAAACCACTTTGCCAGCCAGAGCACAGTGTTTGTGCAATTCCTATGAGCTGCTGGTCTCAGATGCCACTAATTTCCAAAGCTCCTTGGGACAAAGAGAGTGTTCCGGACATCTGGAGCAGCTGGATGTGTGGGGACTTTTGGTATTCCATGCAGGATTTCCTGACTTCTCTTGCAGGATCGTTTTGTGTGCTTGAGGGATCAAACCCAGGACCCTGCTCCCACTTGGTGATATTCAAAACTTTGCCTGCACTAAGGGTCACTCTGTGTTGAATATTCTGTGCATTTGGACAAAAGCATATGTATCACACAGACTCCACACTACCTTACACACCCTCGGAGGTTTAACTAGCTGGTCTCTCACCTGTACTGAACATCTGGCAGCCGGAGATCTGTTCTGTCTTTCTATGCTGTTGCCTTTCTCATGATGTCATATAATTGGGATCACACAGTATGTAGGTTTTTTACTTGGGTTTATTTCACTTGGCAACATCCATGTAAGATTCATTAGGTCATCTGCAAAGCTTGTTAGCGCATTTAGATAAAAAACCACCCATTAAACAATATCCAATTGTAGATGTGTGGCAGTTTATCTCTTACCAAACAAAGGGCATCAGGTTGGGGAGATGAATGAAGCTGCTGTGAACATTTGAATGCAGGAGTTTGTGTGGACGTAAGTTTTCAAATTAATTGGGAAAACTGCAAGGAGTTTGGTTGCGTGATCACGTGGTGTGATTACAGGTTGAACTTATAGGAATCTGCTTCACTGCTCCCCAGTCTATAGGGAATAAATCTCCCTTGTGTTCTACATATTTGCCAGCTTTTGTGATTGTCAGGTTTCTGGGTTTTAGCTCTTCAAAGTCTTTTGTGCTATTATTTTATTTTCATTGGTGTATGCTTAATGGCAAATGATATAGAGGCTCTTTTCATGTTTATTTTCCATGTGTATCGTACTCAGAGTGCTGTCTTTTCACATTTTTGGCCTAATTGTTAACTCAGTGTTGGCTTTGTCACTGTTGAGTTTTAGGAATTCTTTGTGTCTTTGGACACATGTCTTCAAGCAGGTATGTGATTTACAAATATTTTCTTCTAGGCTGTGGCTCCTTTTCATCTTTTCAACAGTGTGTTTCACTAAGCAAACATTTTTTAAAGTTAGTTTTTTTTTTTTTTTGAGACAGGGTCTCGCTTTGTAGTTCAGGCTGGCCCTGAACTCAGCCTTAAACTCTCATCACAGCAATCCTCCTGCCTCTGCCTCCCAAGTGCTGGGATTATAGGCGTGAGCCACCATGACCAGCACTGTGGTATGTGGTACTGATTGCTGCTGGGATGAGTCTCCATGCCCAGTATTGTTATGTGGTTACCGAGGATCGAACCTGGGTTTTTGTGCTTGCAAGACAGGCTCTGGAACCACTGAGCTAAATCCCCGGCCCTATTGGTACATTTTATAGACACGTTGTGATCACAAGTGACTAGACAAACATTTTTAGTTCTAAAAAGTCCAAACAATTAATTTTTCTTTCATTGAGTTTGCTTTTGTGCTGTTTCTAAAAACTCACAACCAAAGCCAAGGTCATATAAACTTCTTTTTACAAGGCTTAGGTCTTATATTTTACATTCAGGTCTGTCTGTAAGTTAATTTTTTGGAAGCAGAAAGACATCTGGCCCAAGATTTTTGTTTGCTTTATTTTTCTTTGCATATAGACTTCTAATTTTTCCAGCAAGATTTGTTGAAAGCCTGTTCTTTCTCCAGGGAGTTGCCTTTGCATCTTTGTCAAAGCTGAAGCCCTCACTGGGCCCTAGGACAGAGGCCAGTGAGTGGGTCCACTGGCCTCTGGGTGCTCCCAGAAGAGCCTGGGGGAAGGCCAGGAAGGGCAGGCTTGGAGCTGAGTGGGTGTGGCTGGGAGCAGGTGTGGTCTGGATCAGCGTGGAGGCACCTGTGACCATCCACATGTGCCCTGCAGACGGTGCTGCCCCTGCAGTCCTCCACGGTCCTCCCTCTTCTCCATCACCACGGGGCCACTGAAGGCTTTCCCTCGGCCAGCCAGTCATCCTCCACTGGACACATGCAAGTGGCCGATTTCCCTCCTCCCTGGTGACTCCTGCACAGGCAGTGTGAATGGAGCTGCTGGCTGGCAAGGGCTTCTCCGGAGCCGGTAGAGTGGGTGCTGGCCGCATGGAGGAGTCATGCAGGACTTGGGTGGGAGCCGCCCAGGGACTCTTCTGAGGCTTTTCTCTGTGAAGCCACGCTGCAGAATTGGAAACTGAGGCACAGAGGTGTTTTTGTAACTGGCCTGAGTCCCAGAGCCGAGAAGTATCAGAACTAGGGTTCACCCAGAACCTGGCACCAGAGGCAGGACTTCACCATCACTCCCCTTGGCAGAGGGCAACCCAGCGATGCCCACCGTGACGTCTACAGTGACACCGTGTCCACAGTGCAGTTCCCAATGATGTGAGGTCAAGTGCACCCCTAGACACACATTTGTGTCGGAGCCAGAGTTTGCCCTCGGCGGTGCCTGCAGCTTTTGCAGTGATGCTCAGAGCAGTTCACAGCGATGGCCACCGTGATGCCCATCATGCCACCCCAGTGACGCCTCAGCTTGTCCAGAGTGCTGTCCACAGCTGGTCCGCACTAGTTATGCAGGAAGAGTCGGTACCCCGGTCCGCAGCCCTTGAGAGGGTTCCCGTCTGCAGCAGGGCTGCTCCTTCCACTGTCTCCGTTGTGCTGTCAGAAGGTCTTGTCCAGCTGGAAGAGCCCCCGCTTCCCCCATCTCTCCCTCTCTTTCTCTCCGCCTCTTATTTCCTTGTCTCTCTCTGTGTTTTGTGTTCTCCTCCCCTTCTCTCTCCCTCTTTCTTGCGGTTCCTCGCTCCATCTCTGTCTTTCCCAGGCCCTTCCCCGCCACCCTTCGTGTCACATGTCCCAGCAGCACCGCAGACCTTCCAGGGCACACGCAGGCTCCGCCTTCTGAGGGATCATGGGTCCTTTCACAGGTTTTGTCAAGGGACAGTTGTGCCCAGGCCACCCCGTCTTTGGCTTCCCCTTCCTCCCCGATGGACTCTGCGGGCACAGGCTGGACAGCAGGTCCCACAGGTCCTGCAGGTCATGACCGAGGTCCTGGAGGTCCCGGTGGACACCGTTTGTCCCTTCCCGGAGTCGATGTCTTCCGTCTGCGCAGGACACATCTTCACTCTGCTTGCTCTGAGTGTGCCATCTATGCTACAGCTTCTTTCTCTACGTGCACTGTCCCATTGACTGTGTCCTGTTACAATCTCCTTTTCCATCCTTTCACGTTTAAGTCACTGATTCTATTCTATGTGAATTCTAGTGGAGTGTTTAGGACTTTCACCCACTGTGGTAACATCTGTCTTTTAACTGGTGTGTTCAGATTATTTACATTTAGTACATTTCTGATGTGTTTGGATCCAGGCTGTCCTGTCTTATTATGATTTATTTTCTCTTCGCTCCCTGTGACTCCTGTTCCCCTTCCTGCCACGTTAGGACAGTTGAACATCATTTACATTCCATTTTGATTTATCGACTGCGTTGTTACTGTATTTGTTTGTATATTTTTAGTCTTTGCTCCACTTAAAATCTATTTTTATCCTTTCAATTAGAAAGTTTAAACCTGACCACTATGCAGTTTCCTCCTCAGTCCCTATTTTATACTACAGTGAGTTCATAAATTAGCCAATCAAGGCAAAGTTTGGACCAGTTTTAGACTTGCAACTTCTATAACTAGAAAAAATTTGTCTGGTGTTTGTGGCAACTGCTGACTGCAGCCGCCGAAAATCAGTGCATCAGCTAATTCCCCACCTGCCGTCTTGGCGTCTGTCGCCCTGTCCCTGTGTGTGTTAAGCTTGTCCCGGCATACTGTGTGTGTCACGTTGGATTGTGAGTGCTGTACGTGAGTACCAAGTCGTGGAATCGAGGGCTTGTTTAAACGTCATGGAGCGTGTTGTTTCAGTAGGAAGTCGACTCAGCTAGGTTCAGGCATGAGCTCCAGTTGTCTCCTGGCCCTGGTCCCGAAGGCGGCTGTGTCCAGAGCCTGCTGTGTGCTCTCTGGATGCGCCCCGCACAGTCTAACAGAGCCGAGGACTGTGGAGATGCGGCACCAGCCCGCTGAGACTGTGCTCAGCTCATGGACAGCGTCTGGGGGAACTTCCGGGAGGCCCTGCTCCCCCATCTCCGCAGCACCTTCTAGATCATCCAGGAATCTGCGCATGCGCTGTCTTGCTCTGCGTGCATTTTTGCGACTGTGCTCACGTCGGAGCTCAGGCAGTAGGAGGAGGAAGGGAGCAAAAACAGCGGCTTCGTCTAGGTCTCTGAAGATCACAGTCCCACTGTGTGCAGAGGAAGAGCCCCCTCTTTAAAGTCGCTCATCCTTCGGAAAAGATAGCTGTAAAAGATCTTGGTGCAGTCAGAGGGCAAATGAGATGTCTTTTCAGGGACAGGACTGCATGTGGCCTGATGGAGATGATTTACGGACGGGCTGGTGGGTAAACTTCGGTCTCGCCAGTAGATGAGGGTGTCAAGAAGGTCATAAAATGGTCATGTTCAGTGAAAGAGCTCACCTTTTAATTTCACTGTCTGAGGTACAGTGCTAGCTTTTCTCAACCGAATCCTTGACACTCAGAACTTATGGAAGATGGTTAATTTGCCTTACGACTTCAAGGGGTTCAGTCCATGGGTGCTAGCCCCAGGCAGAAGCATCAGGGTGTGAAGTGTGGTTCTGAAGAACAGCAGGGACAGCGCCAGAGAGAGGTGTGAGGGCCTGGATGTAGCTCCCCTGGCCACACCCCACGATTAGCTGGACACCCCCAGAGTGGACTCTGCCAATCCCTGAGGGGCTGTCAAGCTGGTCGAGTTGACACTTGATCCTAACCACAACAGGTGCATTTAAAAAGCACTGTGAACATGTTTGACCCAATTGCACCTGTGCCCGAGGAGGCAGATGAACTATGAGTAAAATTAAAAGACATGCAAATATTTCTGCCTCTTAAGGTCCCTGCTGGGGCTCTGCTCTATGCCCATTTCTACTTCCGAGAAAAACTTGGGTAGCTCCTAAGATTGGTGTAAAGACTGTGCATTAACTCAGGGTTAAGGTTTAGATCTAAACTGCTCCCCAGGGCTCATGTGCTGAGGGCTGGGATTCTGTAAGGTGAGTGGATCATGAGGACACTGCACCCATCGGAGCCCAAGTCCATGAGTGAATTGATGTGCTGCTGGGAGATGGGGCCTGGTTGGAGGTGATCCCTGGTGTGTGGCCTGGAATGGTGGATTCTTGTTCCCAGCTTTCCATTCCTTTCTCTTTTTGGGGGTATTTTGGGGATGGAATGCAGGACCTTGCACTTGCCAGGCAGCATAATGCCACTGAGCTACACCCCGGCTCTGCTTCCTGGCTGCCATAGGTCAAGGCGCTTTTCCTCTGCTTGCCCCCCAACCCTGCTGTTTCAGCCTCAGAGCTGCTAATTTTGAACCAAAACCAGCAGCCGAAATAAATCTGCCCTTTAAGTCACAGGTGTCGGGTATTTTGTCCCAGCAGAAGGAAAATAACCAAGGCTTTCAGGCGGAGCAACTTTGAGGTGCTCTGTGGACACCGCTGTATCACGCACAAAACACGGAGTGGTGATGCCGCCTGTGTCTCTTCTTGAAGGTCACCCCCACGAACCTAGAAGTCACACAGGCTGCCCCTGCAGCTCCCCCTGAGTGCATCAGAGACAAACGAAGTGAAGCCTGACCAGGGAATTCCACAGGCATCAGATCAGCAGTTGTGATGAAAATCTTCTGCTTCTGAAGTCATAGGAGAAGAAAACACAGAAAGATCCCCAAGAGCTCAGAGAACCTAGAGAGAGCCCAAAGCAGATGATAAAGAAAAAAAACCCAAACCAAAACGCCCCAAACACAAGTCTATCATGAATACATGCATTAAAAAAAGGCAATAAAGAGTTCTTCTTTCTGAGAATTAGAGGACCTCCGTGTTTTCAGGAGAGAGACCCCGGCTGTTTGTAGAAAGACACTGCGGACGTCATCTCATCCCCTTTGAGGGCAGTACACATTTATGTTCCAAGTATGAAGCTTCTGTTTTGGGTTTAATTTTCTAATGAAGAAGCAGAAAAAATACTGCCATCATGTTTAGGATTTAAAGTTAGGATACAGGGTGTGCAAAATTAATGTTTAAGTCAGTCAGCTTTCTGTTATTGTACGAATACCTGAGACAATCGACTTCTAAAGTGAGAAGGTTTATTTTGGCTCACAGTTTCAGGGGGTCAGTCCACAAGTGATGGATCCTGTTGGTTTTGGGTTTGTGGTGACACAGCCCATCATGGCAAGGGCAGCGTGATTGCAAAACTGCTCCTCTGGTGGCTGGAAAGTGAAAAAGAAGAGAATAGGGTCCCACAGTCCTTCAAAGCCATGGCCCCAAAGTCCCAGAGACTTCTCCGTAGGCCCCACCTTCCAAAAGCTTCACCATCTCCTAATGGTGCCATTCTGGGATGCTACAAGTAGACACATAAGATCTCAGCTGTGGTAATATGTTAAATAATACATTTACTTCTCCATTCTGACTTGTTCATCATTTACATTCATATCTTTTTTTTTTTTTTTTTTTTAAGGTTTTTTGAGACAGGGTCTCGCTTTGTGGTTCAGGCTGGCCCTGAGCTCAGGCTCAAACTCACATCACAGCAATCCTCCTGTCTCTGCCTCCTGAGTGCTGGGATTACAGGCGAGAGCCACCACGCCTGGCACTGGTATGTGGTACTGGTTGCTGCTGGGGTGAGTCTCCACACCCAGTATTGTTATGTGGTTACCGGGGATTGAACCCGGGTCCTTGCGCTTGCAAGACAGGCGCCAGAACCACTGAGCTATATCCCCGGCCCTACATTCATATCTTAAAGACCTATACACAAAGCAAATGAGTTCTTTACTCTTGGACGTCCTCATTGTTTTATCGAGTAGAATGGAGTGAATACAGAATTGCTCAATAACGTAAATGAAAGGAATTAAAAATTAGCTGGCTAAATAACTTTGTTTTTCCAATTTTGAACATAAAATACTTTAGAGTGACATTACCTGAAGTTATTAAGAAGTAAAATATATCTATCCCAGAGATAACCATACCTTTATCCAGATGTTAACTTGGGCCAAAATGACCAGGCTGAGTTTTTATCTGTGAGAACATTTCCTCATATATATTATGATACAAATGAGAGACATACTCACAAAGAGAAAGCTCTTATTAATTTGGGTCTCTTTTAATTCTCTTTAAATTGCTACTGCCTTAATTCTCAAACTAAAAATAATCCTGAGGGGAACATCATTTTCATTTATAAAACAAGAGTGCAAAAACTCCTCTCTAATCAGGAAACTACCCAGTCTTTTGGGGTTTTGCAAAAAGCAATCTGATTTCAATTAATTTAGTAAAAATACTCTATTAAGTTAAAACAGCAAATCCATAATAGAATTTTGCTTGCAAATAAACATGTCCATCTTTCTATGTCTATTAAATTAAACTTGGACTATTAACGTGGAATAGCAGGTATGAATGATTAGAATAAATGTATTATGGTTTATATTATATATGTTTATTATTATGTTATATATGGCTTATATTATGGTGTATATTATATATGTTTAATTAGAATAATTAAACATATTATTATGGTTTTCGGGGGCAG
>PVIR01045299.1:0-10793 GCA_004026965.1 Petromus typicus
GTCTCCACACCCAGTATTGTTATGTGGTTACCGGGGAATCGAACCCGGGTCCTTGCGCTTGCGGGACAGGCGCCGGAACCACTGAGCTAACTCCCCGGCCCTGCTTTTTCATCTCTTAAATTAGGGCTCTGTGTTAAGGATTTTAGATACCTAGTTGGCTGCTGCCACTGTCCGCATACCACCTGACAGAGATCATTTCTCAGTTCTGGCAGGTTTTTTTCTCGTGGATGCACAAATCAAATATTAGAATCCTTCTCATCTATTTTCCAGGCCAATAGGTGGGACTCAGCAAGCATGATAGAAGTCATTCTCTTGGATCTCTCAGTTTCTCGAGCAGCAGTGTGCTGGCAGACAGTGAACAATGTGTATAAAATGAAAGGTTTTAGATGGAATGTGGCATAATCCCTGCTGCATCTCCTCATCACAGGAGTCACTTCTCCAGACCCTGGAGACAAATGCTGTGCTCCACAAGGTGTCTCAAAAGCCCCCAGTTCTGAGTGTCTGCAGTTGAAACTGTACCAGATCTCCTTGTGCTCCAGGAAACCCCCTCTGGAAGATGTCAGTGTGCTCAGGCTAAGAACCTGCAGGTCACCTGTCACTCCACTCACCTGCCACATTCCAGTAATTGCCACGAGCTCCACTCTGGCTGTTAAACACTTCTTTTATATCTCTTTTTCGGATTCTCCCTTGTCCCGCTGTAGTCTAAGCTGCCGTCATGCAGCAATCTCCCAATTGACACAGTTGACTCTAGTCTTGCTCTTCTTCAGTTATTCACCCAGTAGCCACAGAGAACTTTCCACAAACAGATCTGGCTTGAACCTTTTCTGTGGTTCTTACCATAAAGTCAAAATTCTTTAATTTCTTCCCACCATCTTTCCCTGATCTCTTCAACATGCGTAAGACTTTGGCTATGTTTACGCATATCACACTACCTTCCCCTTTATTACAGTATTAGGCATGCTTTATCATAATTATTTGTTTCTTACTGAGATCCTCAACCCACACCCCAGTGCCTAGTTTGCGGTAGAATACTGAATATATAAATGAGTTCATCATTTTAAGTAATTTTCTGTACAACAAACAGAAGTCCCTAATGGAGCTCTTATGTGTGATTAATCATATAGTAAATTGGAGGTGGAGGTTGAGACAGGGTCTTGGTATGTACTTCAGGCTGGCCTCGAACTTGCTGTGTACCCCAGGTTGGCCTTGAACGCTTAGTGATTTTTCTGCCTCAGCCTCCCAAGTTCTGGGATTACAGATATGCAGCACCACCCCTGGCCAGTAAACTATTTTTATAGATCATCTTTTTTAGATTATGCTCATAGGTGAAAGATTCCAATTTCGTATCTGGTTCTGTCAAGAACCATAGAGATGAACATTAAAGCATAAAGGTAAGTTTAGGAGGAAGGATAGGGGAA
This sequence comes from Petromus typicus, assembly GCA_004026965.1. Taxonomy (NCBI): domain Eukaryota; kingdom Metazoa; phylum Chordata; class Mammalia; order Rodentia; family Petromuridae; genus Petromus; species Petromus typicus. The sequence continues at coordinate 1,419 of PVIR01045299.1, forward strand.
TGACCCTAAAGAACAGAAACTTTTTCTTCCTATCTGTGGTGCACTATGTATCTTCATGAATAAATCTATTTTTTCCTGTGAGTTATTTCCCTAAAGTCAGTTGCAAGAAATGAGAATTATGAGGTAAAAGGCAATGAACATTTTTAAGGTTCTTAAAATACTGCTACTTTGTTTCCCAAATGTTTTGAACCAACAAACACCTTAAGCAATGTACACGGGTGTCTGGTTAGTCCAACCCTTTCCACCACTGGCCAGTGCCATTAAAATCTTTTTGCCAGTTTAACAGAGAAAGGGATGGTTCTTCCCTATCCTTGCAGCTAATGCTTGGTCTCTGTCAAGCCGACTTATCCCACAGCTCCTGGGCGGGTCCTGACCCTCAGCCCAGCAGAGCCCCAAGCCCCACAGCCCCAGTGGCCCCTGCAACACAGCGCTGCCCTTGTGCAGCAGCAAGGAGGGGTTTGACGGGGAAAGACACAACACAAACCACACCATTGTGAGGGGAGAGGTCCTGGGATAATGCTTTGAGGAGGGATGAAAAGAACGATTCTCCATTCTTGATTGTTGTGATTCCAAGGACGAGCCAACAGCCCCAGTACTGGAAGGGACGAGTCTTTACTGCAGCCAGATGCTCCTTCTTCCAGCGCTGGCTACCATTACTTCTGGTGAGAAAGGGGGGTGGGGAGCACGGCAGCTGAAACAGATTAACGTCTGTGCCAGTTTCCTCCCTTTCAGTAAGTGCCCTGGACCTGGGGACGTTTAGAATTAGTCAGGAACTGTTTGGAAATAAGAATGTGGTTCAAGGTCCACAGTGTGTAGAGCCAAACCTCCTGGAGTTAGTGTACCAGTCCCGGCTGTATCTGTGCAAGCTGCTTGAGGAAAAAAAAAAAAAAAGAGCTTTCTTCCCTCTCTTTCCCCACTGTCGTAGTTTAAGCCCTCATCCTGTTTTGACTGGGCTATGTCAATAGCTTCCTGCTTCCCTTAATCTGTATTCTTTTTTAAAAAAATGTTTTATTGGTACACTTTAGATATGCGTAAAGATAACATCATACATAGGGAATTTGTCCCACTGCAGGATACATCTTGCTGCTGCTTTTCCCCCCATTCTCTTCCCCTCCCCTCCTCAGCCCCTTTTCCCCTCCTTATTTACAAAACTTTGTTTCTGTTTTTTCCTTCTATTGTCTTTTTCCTTTTGCCTTCCTTTCCACCTACCCCCTTCCCAGATCCCCTTTACCTTTGAAGAGTTTCTTCCTGTTACACAATATCTATTATACGTTTTGGTCCTTATTTATACTTTCCCTTTCTCACACCAGAGAAACAAAGCAGTATGTAAACCTGTGTCCATTTTATTTCACTTAAGAGTTTTGTCTCAAGGTGCATCCATTTATCTACAAATGTCTCAGGTTGATGCTTCTTTATGGAAAAGTAGTACTCCATTGTATTAAAAAAAAAAAACCTCACATCGTCTTTATTCACTAATCAGTTGATAAGTAATTGTTCCATTTTCAAGATTTAGCTGTGAACTGTAAACATAGGTGTGCATATATTCTGTAGTATGATGCTTTTAATTATTTTGGGAAAATATCCAGAAAAGGAATGGTTAGATTGAATGGAACCTCTACTCGTAGCTTTTTACGGAATCTTTACACTAATTTCCACAGTGGTTATACCAGTCTACACTCTCACCAACACTGGAAAAGAATTCTTTTTTCCCCACAGCCCTGCTAGCATTTGTTACTAGTTGATTTCTTGATAGTAGACATTCTTTCTGGAGTGAGATGTAATCTTAGTATTGTTTCAATTTGCATCTTTTGAATAATCAGTAATGTTGACTATTTTTTCATGTATTTATTTCTTGCTTCTATTTCATCTGAGAAGTGTATATTCATCTCAGATGCCCATTTTTGGATTAGGTCTTCAAAATTGGGGGTTTGGGTTTTTTGAGTTCTTCATACCTTCTAGATATTAGTCCTTTGTCTGAGGAACAGCTGGCAAAAATTTTTGCAACACTGTAGACTATCTCTTCATTCTGTTGGTGTACAAAAGCTTTTCAGTAGGATAAGATCCTAATTGTTGATACTTTGTGATGTTTCCTGTGTGATTGAGGTTTTGTTCATAAAGTCTTTGCCTACAGCAGTGTCTTCAAGTGTTCTACCTATTTTCTCTTCCAGCATATTAAGTGTTTGTTTCTATTTTAATATTTAGGTCTTTGATCCATTTTGATTTTAGTGTAGTGCATGATAAAAGATATGGGTGTAGTATTAATTTGTATGATGTAGAAAGCCAGTTTTTAGCACCATTAGAAAGCCTATGTTTCTTTCATTGATGGTTTTTAGCCCTTCAAAGATAGGATGTCTGAGTATGCCTGGAGTTGTTTCAGCGTCTTGTAATTTATATCATTGATCCTTGAGTCTGATTTTTCCCAGTACCATGCTATTTTTATCATAGTAGTTTTGTAGTAAAATTTCAAGCCAGGGATTGTGATAGCTCCATCCCTTGCCCTTGTTCCTCAGAATTACTTTTGCTATTCTAGAACTCTTCTGGTTCCAAATGAATTTGAAGAATTCAAATATGAGATACACTGCTGATATTTTGATTGAAGTTGTGTTAAATTTATATAACAGTTTTTTGAGAGTAATGCCATTTTCATGGTTCTCCCTACTCAGAAAAGGGTATCTGACCACTTTCTTATATGCTTGAGTGTTGCCTTTGTTTCCAGCTATCTGCTGAATTTGTTTATGAAATCTAGAAGTTTTGGTAGAGTTTTTAGGGTCTTCTTTGTAAAGTGTCATGTCATCTGCAAATAATGATAATTTAACTTCTTCCTTTCCTATTTTCCTTTAATTTCCTTCTCTTTTCTAATTGCTTGGCTGATGTTTCTAGGACTGTAATGAATAAGAATGGTAGTAGTGGATATTTTCATTTCTTTCTAATTTTTTGGAGGCAGGATCTCACTATGTATTTCAGCCTTGAACTCTTGATAACCCTGCCTCAGCATCCTGAGTGATGGGATTACAGACAATGTAGTCATGCCCAACCTAATGTAAAATTTTCCATCTTTTAAAAAAATTTGCCGTCTTAACTATTTTTAAATGTCTAGTTCTGTGGCGTTAAGTAGATTTACGTTGCTATACAGCCATCACCACTATCCATCTTCAAAACTTCGTTTTCCCAAACTGAAACTCTGTACCCACCAGACAACACTTCCTTCATCTCCCTCACTCCTGGGAGCATTTCTGTCCCTATTTTTGCCTCTGTGAATTTGACCACTCTCAGTATCTCATAAGTGGAATTGTACAATATTTGTCTTTTTGTGACCACTTCATTTAGTGTAATTCCCTCAAGGTTCACATGTTGTAGTAGGCTTCAGAATTTCCTCCCTTTTAAAAACTGAGCAATATTCCATGATATGTTTATATTGTATTATTTTCTCCATTCATCCACCAGTGGACACTTGGGTCAATTCCATCACTTGGTCATTGTGAAAAATGACATTGTGAATATAGGTTTACAAATATCTCAAGTCCTTGTTTTCAGTTTTGTGTGGTCTATACCCAGAAATAAAATTGATCATATGTTATTTCTGTTTTCAGATTTTTGAGGAATTGCCCTACTGTTTCCACAGTACCATTTTACGTTCTCACCAACAAAGCACAAGGTTTTCTCTATCTTCACCAACTCTTTGGCAGCTATCTTTATGGATGTGGGATGGTATCTCATTTTGGTTTTGAATTGTGTTTCCCAATGGTTAGTGCTGTCAGCATCTTTCTGTGTGCATGTTGGCCTTTCCTGTCTCTCCTCTGGAGAAGAGTGTGTTTGAACATTTGTCTTTTTTCCAGTCAGGTTGTTTGTTGTTGTTGAGTTGTGTTCTTCGTACATTCTGAATATTAACCCCTAACCAAATACGTGATTTGCAAATATTTTCCCATTGTGTGGAATGTCTTTTTACTATGTTGATTTCCATTTTTGGCAACATGGCTTTTCGAGAGAAATCATTGTCAAATCAAGTGCTATGTTTTCTTCTTAGAGTTTCATGGATTTAGCTCTTATATTTAGGTCTTCATGCATTTTGAGTTAATTTTTGTTTGTGGCAAAAGGTAAGGGTACAACTCTTTTTTTCTGCATTTGAACATCTATTTTCTGATCACTATTTTATGTGGGAAATGTTACCTTATTTTATATGTGTGATAATCCTAGGAAGTGTGATAAGTCCCTTATGATGAGAAAATAGATGTTGAGAATATCTTCAAAGCAAGCCCTTGGTATCCTTGGTAGATCAGAAGCATAAAATGAAGACTATTTATGGTGTAAGTTTAGAAGAAGAGGGAAATGGAGAAAGAATAACAAAACAAGCAAAAAACAAGATTGGGATAGGTAGCTGGCTTTGAACAGACCTTTCCCCTCTGTCCTTTCACTCTCCTTCAGAGCAGTTTCCCTTCTGCCCTTTTACCTTCCTTCCTTCTCTGTCTCAAAGTAGCTCTTTTAGTGTGCTGTCTTTCTAGAAACTCTTTAAAGCTTTTCAGTCTGTCTCCAGCCTGTTGTGTCTTCTTTGTCTACTATCATTCCCTTCCAGCTACTGTGAATTAGAGTAGAGCTGTGATAGTTCCCGTTGTTCTGCTGACAAACCCTGCCTTTTATGCCATGGTCATTTCATCCACCTTACTTTTATGTACACTGTTCTCTAGAGAGCAGAGGCACACCTTTACCTCTGCTACTCAGTGGTGTGCCACAGAGCTGGGTGCTCAGTAAGTGGGTCAAAAAGATGACTAGATACACAAGCTTTGTTCATTCACGTAGTCATTCAGCGTATACCATGTAGTCTTACATAGGAGATATTTTTATATGTTTACCGTTGATATCCTATACACCCTGTGATCCTTGTAGCATTGTACATGTGGTAGGGAGGACTGGTTTTATCTTCATTGTAGGATTAGAGGCCCAGTGAATTTAAGGGGTTTGCCTGAGATGATGAATTTAGCAGGAGATCATGATGGGACTTAAACTTAGGTGAAAGACTTCAGGCAGTATGTTTAACCACTTCCATCAATGTGTTCATGTATTAAGTGAAGATAACAGTATGTGTTTCCTAGGTGGTTGTGGGGATTAAAACTCATACAGTGTGTGGGAGTGAAGAAATGTAGCATAGTCCTGGCCTAGCTAGGTGCTCAATTACTAGCTATTATTGTTATCATGTCCCTATGAACAATATTTCTGTTGCTGTTGTAACCACTTCCTAGTTGTTACTTTGGAAGAGTCTTGCAGTGACCTCGCAGTGTTTCTGCCTTGGACTGTGAGAAATATTAATACCACTCATACTCTGCATGCAATTCTGTGTCAGCTGCCATGTGATGTCTGCCTGACTCACTGAGTGAATGGCTCCTTTACTCTCCTATAGTGCTGATGAGGATGAATTACATGCAGCTTTGTATGTTTACAGCCAGACGCTAAGGAAAAATCCAGCTAGGAATAAAATGTACAACTCACCATACTTTTTAAAGTAGAGGTGGGTTCTTTTCAGGTCCTCTTTCTGTGACCGTTTGTGTGTTCTCCACGTTTCTTGTGGTAGGTGGATTTAAGATGGTAGGACTGAAAGGGATGTAGAAGCTAATCTGTACTGATGTCTTGTTTTCAATTTGTAGGGGCTCCAGGGCACTTATATAATAAATGGTGCTGTGTAAATTAAAATGCAACTAAAGATCTCTTCAGTGTTTCTTAAATTAAGTTTATTATGTGTGATAATTTGTACCTAGAGGCTCTTGTTGTTATTTGTTTTAGTGACTGTGGCAGTAATGAGCCTTGCTCCCAGAAAGCTTGGCACATGCCCCATATTTGCATTTGGCAGGACTCCATGGTGTACCCTGAACAAGTGAATCAGCCTATTTGGAGGCTGGGGAGACTGAATCACTGGGAGGCTGTGGATTTTGCTCATGATTCCCAGAGATCCTGAGAAAGGGGAATTCTAGAGAATTCACTGTTTTGTTCCTAGCTGCATTATTCTTTGGGCTTTGGACTTAGGAGCATCAAAACCTATGTAGTTCACGCACAACAACACCAAACCAGGAAGAGGGAAGAAAGTAAAAGGGCCATTCATTGAGCGCCTGAGTAAGGCAGAAATCACATGAAGGGCACGACACACGATTTGCATGTAAAGCGGGACCGGCTGTTAATACTCCACACAGTTCTGTGTTCTAATTTGTTCGAAGGACTATTTCCTTCATAGTGGTAGTCGATGCTCTGAAAAACTTTTTTAAAAGTCTCAGACAGACCTTCCAAATGACCACAAGGCTATACACATCTAATTCTCACCACAACCCTTTCAGATAAACATAGGAGGTGACACTTTTCTTCGTAAGTCTTAGGTCAAGAAACTTGTGTAGAGCAGGAAGGACAAGAACAGTCATCAGCAAGCTGAGTCCTGAACCCAGAGTTTCAGTCAGCTGCCACACCAAGTACTTCAGGTTCCAAGACTTAACAGATTCGTATTATACACGAATTTCTTAGTTTCAGTTACTACTCTTTCCATCTTCGTTGGGAAACTGCGTCTCCAGACCTGGAAGGTTGCAGTAGTCAGCTGTCTGCAAAATGTATGCAGTACAAAGAGACCAGAAAAAAGTAAGAAGACCTTGCTTTTGCACTACATAAATTTACATATGTCATTCAAAAGGAACAACCCCAATAATCTCAGAGGATGGTTACAGGGATGAAATGAGCTAATATATGTAAAGTGCTTGATAAAATACTTGGTGTAAAGTAATGGCCTGCAATGATAAAGAGCTCCCAGTTTAGAGAAATCCCCCAATCTCTCCCTTGTTTCCCCCTTCTTTTGTTAGTGAAGAACTGTAGGAAAATAACATATCCTTTTGTTTCGTGTATATGTGTGTGTGTGGCTTTTGTTTATTTGTTGGTTTGTTTTTTCCCTATAGGTCAATGTGACTCAGTTTCAGTTAACCTAAGGGAAGCATTCAGATGAGTATGGTTTCAATTCAGGGCAGTTTGTGTAATATTCCATCTCATGATACAGGCCCCTCAAGAATTGTTCCTAAGCTTAACTTGGGAGAAAGTTCCTACTCTCGGTTGTCTGAAGCAAGGAACAAAGCTGATTTTTTCTGTCAGTACATCCAGGACTGGCAGCAGTGTGTACTGTGCAGATTGTCAGTAGAACTCCCCTTTAGTTCCTCCAGAGTGTCTCCCACCCATATAAGGAGTCTGGCCTGCACAAGACTTGCCATAACCAGGCTGCTAGCTGGTGCCTCTTCGTGAGGCCCCCAGCATCCTGCCTAACTGCCTTCCCTGAGTCAAGTTGCATCAGGCTTTGTGAATGTCTGGGTACTCTTGTTAACTAATCATATCTTAGGTATTTATAGAAAGAATTAACAAATAAATAGAGAAAATGTGAAAGTTATACCATAAGCCAGACTAACACCCACTGCTTGTCCCTGTACTTGGAATAATGCAGTGGTTCAGTGAAATTTTATTGAAGAACTGATCATTTTGGGCATAATACCTTCAACTGTCCAAAGCATGTGCTTGAAGTCTAGTTCAAATCCTGCCTACTCTAATTGTTCTCACCTCTAATACTTGTCCTCTCAGATCATGGCATATAATAAATGTTTGACGATCAAGTGCCAGTTTTATTCTTCAATGCCAGAATCAAAGGAGGGACTAGTGGCAGAATTTCTATAAAAACATTGTACAGAGAGGAAAAGGTTTAGTGTAGAAACAAATCAAGCATGGTTTTTCCTGTAGGGAAAGATCCTTGCAGGCCGTCTTAATTTTTCTTAATATAGGTGGTGGGACACAGGCCCTGTCCTCTTGCTGGCAGTGTGTGCCAGGCTCAGATGTGAGGCACTTGGGTACGCCATCTACCCTTCCCCGCACCTGGAGCTGAAGATCTGCCACAGCATTGACACGAGGACAGTGATCGTAGAATGCCGCAAGTCCTCGGCCGTGGTCCTCCATGGCTGAGATTCGTTGCTATTAATATCAAGATTTCTATTAATACTCCCTTTTTACTGTGAGCTAATTTAAATCTGCTGTTCTCTAAGCTATTCTTAACCACATTCTTGGATTTGAGCCTGGTTCCCATTTACAGATCATAACTTCCATTTGCAGAAATAATAGGATCTCTGCCCCTGTTGTTCTTTGAGAATTGAGGAGTAGCAATTCTTTGTTATGCAAGATTGTTCCCTGCATGGTTTGAGGTTAGCATGTACATTAGTTTCCTAACTTCTGGTGCTTATAGTACTCACTGATCACTGTGACAACTCGCCCACCACCACCACCACACACAACAGCGTACATTTTCAAACCCCCTGAAGAGGTGGGTCATACTGCCACTGGCTGAAGCCACTCTAACCACATACCTCCCACTGCCACCTTTGGTCTCAGCTGGCATGAGTCCCTATCCAAATTGAAGCCAGGAAAGGGAATATTCCATCTCTACATCCTGAGAAAAGGTGCTTTTACGTATCTCCCACACAGCTCCTGTATTGGTGAAGCAGAGAGGCAAGTTAAGGATTGAGTTGAGACTAATTGAAAGTCTTTGTTCTCGGGATTGATTGATTTGGGGTTTTTGAGACAAGAATCTTACTATATAGTTAATGTTAGCCATAAACTCACTGTGGTTGTCCAGGGTGGCCTTGAGCTCATGGTGATCCTTCTGCCTCAGCCTTCCAAGTGCTACTAGGCCCAGTTCAAGACAAGTTTTAATCATAAATTTTTTTCTCTTAAAATTACATGATCCAGACATTGTGGTGCACACCTGTAATCTCAGCTATTCTGGAGGATGAAGCAAAAAGATCACTCTTAACTTAGCGGGATTATCCCCAAAATCAAACAAAAAGAGCTGGGAATATAGTTAAGTGTTAGTACACTTGCCTAGTTTGAGGCTCTGGGTTTGATTCCTAATAATAAAACCAAGTAAATAATAAGACCAAATCAAAATAAAATGAAGGCTGGGGGTGAGGGGAGAGACTTACAGAGTGTGAGGTTTCTTTTTAGGTGATGAAAATATTCTGGAATTAGTGTTGATGATTGTGCAACCTTTTAATTATATTAAAAGCCACTGAATTGTATGCTTTCAAGAATATATCTCAATTTCTCTTTAAATTACACAAGTCTGGTACTTGTAGTATTTTCCCCATTCACCGTCCGAAGTTTCCCAAGCCTGAAGCTTGAGAACATCTTGCAGTCACTCACAGACTCTTTTCTTGCCCTCAATTTCCATTTCTAATGGATCACTGACGCCTAAATCTTGAATAATCCTCAAACCTCTTTTATTTCCCTTTCTGCTTTACTACCTATGATTTTACTGGAGCTCTTTAAACCTTGCTTGTCCTGTCGTGACAAACTCAGTTTCCATCTCCAGACCCTCCCTAC
>PVIR01045300.1:0-10791 GCA_004026965.1 Petromus typicus
TCCAAAAAGAACAGGAAATGTATTCAAAGGAAAACTTCCTCAAATCTGCAAAGAAGCTCTCAGCTAAGTCCAGACTATGGGGCCTTTTAAAATGCATGACTAGATTTCTTCAGGAGAACTATGACACTAGAAAGAGAGAGAAGGATTGGATTGCTAAGGAAAAAGGTGACTCAAAAGGCTTGTTATGCTTGTGTCTTGATGTTTCCCCAAAGCATCCTGTCATCATGGGTGGGACTTTTTCACAGGTGACTGGATCTAGAGTGTGAAGCTGGAATTGATTCATAGTGCAGTGCTATAATCAAGGGCACTAGGATTAAGGGTGTGCGTGTTACCTTCCCAAAGAGACCTGGATAAGATAAAAGGACAGAAAGAGCTGTGGTCCTCCTTTGCTTGTATCTCTGTCTTCTGCTTCAAAGGAACTATTTCTCTTCCCCAATGCCTCTCTACCATGTGTCACTCTGACCTAGAGCTAGCCAACAATAGACTGAGACTTCTGTGAAATGTAAGCCAAATAAAATTTTCTCCCTTAACATTGGGTGTCATGTATTTTTGTCTCAACAATAAGAAAAGCCAGTAAGGTAAGACTTAATGACTAAATAAATACAAAATAGAGTTTTTACTTAAATTTTTTTGTGGATCAAATGTCAACTCACAGGTTGAAATTTAATTGCCACTAAACATGTTCAAATGTGAGGTATTCAGCTGGCAGTTAAGTTTTGAGGGCACAAGCATTGGTTATGGTGGGAGTATGTTTCAGATTAAAAGGGTGAATTTTCCCCTTTCCTGTCTGTCTCAGGTACATGCTTGACCATTTTCTGTACAGAATACAGCATGGAGGCACAAGCCAGAAGCTGGAAACTTAATCCCAGATATCCTAGCCTCTGCAGCCATAGCCCAAGTGAATGTCTATCATTTGTGTCTTAGCTGGTCTGTGGTATTATATTATAGCAGCAGAAAATAAATAAATACAGATGCCAGTTCAATGAACAAAACTATGAAATAGTCATTGAATAATTAAGTTCATTGGAATCTACATTGTTATTAATGGATTATCATTATCTTATTTGCCACAAAAATTATCTCATAGCAGTGATGTTAAGCTTGCTTTCATCTCTCTCAATACATTATTGATGTCATTATAAATGAAACGACATGGTAGTGGTACTTGTATGAAAATTTCTAGAAAAAGAAATTTAGGAGAATGAGTAAAACAGGATTGTAAAATACTGATACATTTTGAAGCTGTATACTTGACACATGAACTTTCACTGTATTATTGTCCTCATCAAATTTGGTGACAAGTACACAAAACTGTAGATGCAATGGCTCCTAATCAACAGGAATGCACTGCTCACAGTTCCAGAGGCTGGAGTGCATAAGAAGGAGCGATTACCAGGCTCAGTGGCTGCTGAAAGCCTACTTTCTAGGTAGAGATAGCTCTATATTCTGTACCCTGATGTATCAGAAAGAGAGAAAGGAATCTTTTTGAGGCCTCTTTGCAGAAGCACCAGGTCCTTTATGTGGACTTTGCTGCTATGATCTGTTTGTGTCCACCAGATCCTACATTCTAATACCATCACTTCAGTGGTTCAGCTATCAGCAGAGGCTTCTCAGCAATGCAAACATTCAGACCACAGCAATTACACTTTTGTGTTTTGTAAGTATTTTGTATTTTCTATCTTCAAATTTTGTTTTCTCTTCAGTATGCTAGTACTTTCAACAGATCACCATAAATTATTTGGATACAAAGAAAGAAGTGTCTATAGGATCCAAGAAAGCAACATAGTGGTGAGTAATAAACTTGTAAATATGCTTGACCTTCATCCATATTAAGAAATAAATAACTCTAAGAACAACAGAAATGTACTGATCTATAATTATGCAGTAGTGACTCTGAATCCATGGATTTCACAGATTCAGCCTGTCATGAATTGACAATTTTTGAAAAAGTTACATCTATGATGAATATAGATGGACTCATTCCTTGTTATTATTTACTCAACAATACAATTTAGCTGCTACATTCATAGCAATTGCACTGTATGAGGTATTATATGCAATTTACAAATTATTTAAAAGATATTAGAAGATGTGTACAATTAATGCATAAATACTATGTCACATTATATATAGGATTTGAGCAGCTGCAGCTTTGGTGTCTGAGAGGCCCTAATACCTAATCATACAGATAAAGAGCAATATTATAACTTCAAGAAATTAAAAGATAGAGAAGATTGGGGCTTGACTCCAAGGCAGTGTGTCTGTTACCCAGTCCTTGATTATGAAAAGTTCAAGGATGATACTGGAATGATAAGACTGTCAGTGCTAGAGTTACCTCAATTGTATTTTTTTATATAAAGAATTTGGTCATCTCTAGGTTTGATATCTGTGGAAGGTCCAGGACCAAATTCTTTGTGAAAATAAAAGGGTGTTTGTGTTTAATGGGGAAATGGAAATAGTTTCCTGAAGGTTTCATACAGGTGTGAAATAATTGCATCGTTCTGCTCTTTAATATAGATACTTGCTTAGATCACCTATGTTTGTTTTATTTACAGTATTAACATTTGTATCATTATCATGATTTCATCTCAGGTGTTTTGTAAGGGACAAATTTATTTTTACTGAGTTGAAATATTTTTAATTTTTATTATCCTTTCTTCTTTGACCAAATTTAGAAGGCATTCTTTTTCAATTAAATATTAAAATCTCACATGCACACACAGAAAAGTACACAAATAAAGGGAATACTAAAAAATGGGCAGCTTCATAAATTCATCATTTGAAATCTCTCATCCTCCTAACAAGGATAAGATGAGAGCTGGGTAGCAAATTTAGAGATGCTTTCCTATTTTGTGAGCATAGAGCTGGCAGTTATGGGCACAAGCCTGAAGGTGTCTTCTAAAATTGAGCCTCTTCATTACCTTGTTCTAGCTAACAAGCATACTTGTGCTCTAAGAAAACTTCATTTACCTTTAACAAGCAGCAAACTTGTCTCTGAATTTCTAGTCTCTCTCCTTTCTTCTGATGTAAATACAAGCTCATTAATTTTTGGTTTCATCTGTCTGTTGTTAATTCCATTTGTTTAGTTAATTCCTTTGTTCTGGTCCAGAATTATATCTATTTGCCTTTTTTTCCAAATCTATGATGTCACTGTTTACAGTTTTGTGTTTTCTAAAGATATTTCAAACCTTAACTCTTTAGTCATAGTACTTGCTCGATTTAGTGGTTTAATGATCTGTGGCTGAAAATTCTAGTATCTGAAGTATTTGCAACTCTGCTTCTGATGGTATTGATTATGAAAACTATTTCATTTCTTTATTTTCCTTTTATAATATTTTTTCAGTATTCTTGCACAAATTTTATTTCAGGGAAATGATTTAGGATAAAGCTATATTTGTTTAGAGCTATGGCTTCTGTATCAGCCATAGTAGCATCATCTGAAATTTGTTAGAAATTTAAATTCTTCAGTCTCCCAACAGAGCTACTGAATCAGAAGCCTAGACTTAAAAACTGGCAGTATGTTTTAATGAGTCTTCAACAATGTGATTGCGATCCGTGCTTCAGCTTGAAAAGTCCAAGTATAAAGAAGTTTTTGAATATTATTACTGAGTGCCTAAACTATCTGTAGTCCGGACAGATTCCCACCTTGAGTGTTCCGGATGTCTCAGACATGAGCAGTTTGGGGCTAATTTGGAGACTGTAGCGCAGTTGCAATGCAGTCACTGTGGGTTCAGCTTGTCAGCACAGTCTCATTTGACTCTGCTTTGATCTTGGATTCATACTCTTTTCCATATTTCCTCTCAACCTACTTAAAATTCTCAAGAGCAGCAAATGGATTCAATAAAAATATATTTTGTGTTTTTTTGGGTTCAAACTTGCCCTTTAGTTATGACTAGTAATTCCTTGCTGTCTTATCAGCTCCTTGATGTTATTTTATATTTTATTCAGAAATTTCGATTGTTACAGTCTCAGTTATCTCATTGATAATACAAAATACTTGACACTCAAAGTTAAAGGAGAAAAGGTTTATTTAGTTCCGAGTCTGTAGAATTTTCAGGCCAAAATTGTCTGATTCTAAGGCAGAGTGGCAGGCAGAGGGACATCACAGAAGAGAAACATCTCATAGTGGGCAGGAGGTAGCGAAGTGAAGCTTGACCATAGCCTTTTCTATCTCCTATGATCTCATTCAGAGTACTTAGTATGGGTAACGCACCCTTGATCCTACTGCCTCGAAGCCAGCTTTGTGCCATGGATCGATCCCAGTGTACACACTCTACATCCGGCCACATTTGAACAAGCTCCACTTATGACCGCATGCGACTTTGGGGGGACAGCTAGACGTAAAATGTAACAATTCTATACCCAATTTCCTGACCCTCCATTATGGAAAATTATCTTATGCCAGGTATCTCAAGGTTTAATTCATTTTAAACTGAAACAAAAGAATAGCACAAATTATATAGACACTTTACCTTAGTGAGAACATGACACTGTTAGAAAACATTCTGAAAATGCTTACTTTGTGTTCTGAGATTAATGTCTCAACCAAGTACAAATTTATTTTCCAATAAAGCATTTTGACTTTGTGAAAATGGCTCTCTATGGATGCTGAAAGTTCTTTTGCTTCACTCATATATCATAAGTCTTTGAGAGTGATGTGCAATCGCTAGAGATTTAAATTTAATCTTTTGGCAGTTCATTCATGTACTTATTATAAAAATATTCATATTGGCAGAAAGTTGATGGGCTCTACCACTCTGAGGTGAAATGTTGCAGTTGGAAAGTGAATTTATTGACTGCTGGATGAAAATAACATATTTATGCAAAATGATTTTATAAAGCAACATCTGCTGTTTGCTTTAAAGGGACATAGTCTAAAAATAGTGTAGACAGAGAAATGAGTGAATTTAATTTAAGATTGAAACCTCTTCACCAGGACATTTTTTTACAAAGGATGTGAAAATATTGTTTTTGCATAGACAGATAAAAGGAATTTCAGAAAGCCATGGTGATCTGTGTTAGATCTGATGGTATTTAAACAGGCTGAGGCAGTCTAGGGAGGGAAATGTGGATTGTTGAGAATGAATACCTAGCATAATACTTAGAAGAAATTTGGATTAATATGAAGGCTTGTCTGTGAATGCGCTGCTTTCAGACAACTAAAGTAAATGCCGAAGGAGTCTGGGAAACTACAAACAGTCACAGTAGAGGCAGATGCAAAGATCACACCGTAAGAAGAAGCAATTAGAAATACTATGGGAAAAATTTTACTAAGTTCTTGTCATCAGTAATCAAATGACTTTTTGTTTTTATTTTATTATTTATTAATATTTGATACTGGAGATTAAACTCAAGATTTTGTGCTTTCCAGGCAGGCACAATGCCACTGAGCTAAATACCTAGCTGTTTCTTGATTTTAAAATGTAAATCACAGTCATCATTATCAGATGTTTTTTTCTAGTTATGATAGCGAAGTTAGGCATGTTAAAAATCTGTGACATCATTGTGACAGAAAAATTGTGGCATCTTTTATAGTTTCTGTACAATGAACTTTATGAGTGAGCTTATTTATTTGTCTCTTCAGTTTTCTAAATTCTCTAGTGAAAATTTGGGTTCTTGAAATAAGGCTTATAAAATGACCCAAGAGCCTAAAATTTTTATAGGCCCTTAATGCTTTAGTTTATCTGAGAAAAACTGTCCCTTTTCCAGGACTCAAAAATTATGCTCTCTTTCTTAATCACTTTGTATGAAGACATATAGTCAGGACTTCAGTATTTTATTGCTGTCATTGAGATATTTATGTGATTTTTGTATCATTCACTAAAAAATAACACAAAAACAACAACAAAACCAGTTGATCTCTTAGGAGAAATTGACTTGTAGGCACTGCTTAATAGATGAAATTGTGCTTTTCTTTCATATCTTATACTTCAGGACAAATGTGTTTATGGAAAGGAAGAGATACACTATCATGTTTGTAGTATATAAGCCTGGATTCTTTTAGCAGTTGCCTCCTTACCTCCTTGTGCCTTGGGTGTCTGGCTTTGCTGTTTCTTTCAAATGTCAAATGTTAATAATCTTTGATTGTCCAACACAGGGCAAAACATCTAAGGGTTTCCACGGTGCCTTCAAAGAGCTCACTCTAATATCTACCTTTCAGTATAGTTTTACTGTAGAGGTGTAGGCCATGATTTATGAGAATTTATATAATTGGAATGAGAATGCAGACTTTCTTAAGGTGAAAGTTTTTATTTGAAAAGCTTGCTTTCTTCAGTTAATGCTATTAATATAATTTATATTTTTAGTTAGTAAAAGTTAGGTAAGGATTTAAGAGACTCAGAATCACACTGCAGACCAACTGATCCGGAGCTCAGTTTTAATGAACCATCCATGAATATAACTCCCAGTGGCCCAATCTATCTCCCTGTGAAACCTGAAGCTCTGGGCGAGATGAAGGGTGTGGCTAAGTCCATAATTAGCAAAGCTACATCTTCCTACTTTTTATATCACAATATCTAATCATCTGTTTGTCTAATAAAAGGCATATTTAGTGGTATGACCTGACATTATTAACAGAATTGTAATAACTATAATAGCCTTGTACTTCATAAAGCTGTTTTGAATACTTGGATATTGAAAGGTGCTTTGAGAATATGATTAGTGAGTACATGGCAATCTCTTTGACCTAGAAATTCTCCTCCTTTTTGGCAACATTTATCTTCCTCTAGAAGAGTGAGAATATCTCAGAGAAGACTGACAATTAAGAAGCTGTAAGCTCTATAAATCAGTTCTTAGTATAAATCTAAATGTCAGATACCTATCATACCAATCTATGAGACATAGCACGAAATGTCACAAAAGATGCATATGCAAGGAAGGCAGAAATTCGTTCTGGAAGCATCATGGTTGTGCCTGACTCCGTGCATTTAGAATTTGCACTTTGTGGGTAACACTGAAAGGACATAAATCACTGAATGACAGGAAAAATTTCAGCCAAGTGCTTGAAAATTAACATAGTTACAAAAGTATGTGAGTAGTCTGGTTGCAATTATTTGAAAACAGTTACTATTGTCTGTATCAACAATAACTTCTTTGAAAAAGAACAAAAAAAATCTTAGTAACTAATACAGAAAATAGTTTAAAATATAAATGATCTTAACAAGAAACATGGAGAATTTATCTGAGAACTGTCACTAAAGGACTTCACAAAGAATTTACTAAGGAAGAACATATTTTCCTAAAAGGCAAATGGAAAACTAAATCACTAAAAAACATAAAAAAAACAGTTTACTAAGAAGAATATTTCCTCTTAGAAGGCCAATTGAACAATATGAAGGTTTTATTTTATTCTAGAGTTAAATACTTATATAAATACAATATAATTGCTGCAAAAATTCCAGTGTAACTACTCTAAAATTCACTGCTTAGTGAAATGGGTAAAGATAGGTAAATTATATATTTTTAAAAGAGATAGTGTATGATATTGCATTACATAATAAAATATATTAGCATTCAATCAAAACATATGATGATAAAATTATTGAAAAAAGCAGTGTTCTGGTAATAATAGATTGCTCAATATGTATAGCTGAAATGACTGCCTAAAAATAAGGCAAAATTGAGTTGGAATACAAAAGTAACTTCATATTTTTTTCTTGATAATAGCATCAGCTCCAGCAAAGGTCTGAGAAGCAGTTGTGTAAATGAGACATCGGTCTAACAAGGCAGATTTTAAACTCAATTCACACCGTGCTTTTGGAGAACAAGACTTAGGTACATCAGTATGTTATTATTAACGAAAATAGAAAAGACACACACTTTTATTTAGCATATCTGAACATCTGCTTTCAAATCTCCTATCTCCCAAGGTGCTTTTTACTCTGGTGACTCTGTGGTGTGTGCCTGTCCTGAGACAGGTGCAGCATTGCAAAGCCACCCTGAAAGGCTGCTGGACAACCACATGTTCCTGTTACTTCTGCTAACAGTTCCATTAGCCCAAAGAGATTTTAGAAAAAACAGGATATGTAAAAGAACAAGGAAAACTGTAAGCAAACTATTTACAAATACAATGCCAGTTAAAGAATTATGTACATAGAAAATGGTAGATTGTTTTTAAAATTTTTTAGCTAATATAAGAAGGTAAATAAAATACATTATTGAATGTACAATTTCCTTTTCCTCTGGTAGCAATATTAACCAGCTACTTCGTAATGCTTCAGGTGGTTTGCACCTCTCTAATTTACTAATTATGTTTTTGGAATTTTAAAGAATAATCTTGGCATTTGTAAGTGATTATAACTCTTGCACTAAAGAAATTTTGTACTTAGAAAAATGAATGTGATTGTAAAAAAAAAATCCACAAAGATTATTTGCCAAAAAGTCAAAAACTGCTGTTTTGTGGAGATGTTTTCTTTATTAAATAATAGAATTCACATTTTGAAAGAGAAATATAATAAGTCATATGCCTTGAACCCCAAGCAGGGAAAATTAAATTTTATTCTAAGGGCAATGAGAAACATTTGGAAACCATGAATAATGAGGAAGTGAGGTAAATGTAAGTATTACTACTTATTTGATAATGGAAAAATATGCGGAACAAGCACCTAACTGTCACTTGTCCTCTGTCACCAGGCAGCGACCTGCTGTTTGCTCTGGAAGAATTCCTTGATGTGAAAAAGACACCACACCAAATCAAGAGAAATGACCTGATATTAGGCAGAGGGAAATTTGGACTCAGAATTAGAACTTGTGCTGCAGATGAGAATCTTAAAATGAGAAACAAGTTTTAAAAAAAGTAAAGAGGTGAAATGAGTGAATAATTTAAAATGAGATGGGTTATATCCTCCTAATAATAAAGTTCAAATAATAATTAGGTTAGGCAGCTGAAATTACATAGTTTTTCAGGTTTTGTCTCTTAATTGCTGTGATTAATCTGCCACTGCAAAAGAATTGTGTCCAATCTTGTAAAAATGGTTTAAATTTGGAGCAACCATAAATATTCTTTGGTCTTTGATCTTGACATTTTATTTAAATTTTTTATTTTTTTATCTTTATTGGTACATTAAATATACACATCGTGATTGCACTCCATAATGGGGATTTGTACCAGTATAAGACACAACTTAATTCTCATTTTTTCCCATAGCCCCACCCACCCTACCACCCCCCCCATATATATAAAATTTGTTTCCTTACTTTTTTGTTACAATCTCAACATTGTCCCCTTTCACCTTACTTTACATTGAGCATTTTCTATTTCACAATATATAACATACAATGCTAGGACTCATTTATATCTTCATTTTCTCATACCACAGAAAAGATGCGATACATATCTATCTGTGACCTATTTATTTCACTTATGAGGATATCCTCAAGGTATGTCCATTTAAGTAGAAATGATTCAAACTTATCATTTTTATGGCAGAGTAGTACTCCATTCTGTAGAAGAACCACAGCTTTTATATCCAGTCTCCAGTTGATGGACACTTGGGTTGTTTCCAAGATGTAGCAATCACAAACTGGGCTGCTATAAACATGGGTGCACATATGTCACTGTGATAAGAGTCTTTTAATTCTTTTGTGTATATACCTAGCAGGGCAGTGGCCGGGTCAAATGGGACCATCAATCCTAGCTTTTTGAGGATTCTCCAAAATGATCTCCACAGGGGTTGTACGAGTCTACAGTCCCACCAACAGTGGAGAAGGGTTCCTTCTTCTCCGCAGCCTCGCCAACATTTGCCGTTGGCTGATTCTGAAATGGCAGCCATTCTATGTGGAGTGTGATGAAATCTCAATGTTGTTTTCATCTGCATCTCTCGAATGACTAATGATGTTGAGCATTTCTTCATATGCTTCTTAGCTGCTCTTACTTCTTCCTCTGAAAAACACCTGTTCATTTCAGATGCCCATTTTTGAATTGGATCATTAAATTTGGGTGGGCTGATTTTTTTTAGCTCTTTATATATTCTAGATAATAGCCTTTTGTCTGAGGAACAGCTGGTAAAGATTTTTTTCCCACATTGTTGGTTGCCTGTTTGCACTGTTGGTGGTTTCCTTTGCTGTGCAGAAGCTTTTTAATAGAATGAGGTCCCATTTGTTGATTTCCTCAGCCATTTCCTGTGCTATAGAAGTTTTGTTCATGAAGCCTTTCCCTAAGCCGATGGCTTCAAGAGTTTTACCTAACCTGTTTTGTAGTAGGTTTAGAGTGTCTGTTTTAATATTTAGGTCTCTTATCCACTTTGATTTTAGCTTGGTACATGGTGAAAGAGTTAGATCTAGTTTTAGCCTTTGGCAAGTTAAAACCCAGTTATTACAGCACCATTTGTTAAAGAGGCTATCTTTCCTCCATTGAGGACTTTTGGCTCCTTTGTCAAAGATGAGGTGGCTGAGTGTATCTGGAGTAGTTTCTGGATCTTCTAGTCTACTCCATTGATCCTCAGGTCTGTTACTTAGCCAGTACCACGCAGTTTTTATCACAGTGGCTTTATAGTATACTTTCAGGTTCGGAGTTGTGATACCCCCCACCATGTCCCTGTTGCTTAGAATTGCTTTGGCTATTCTAGGTCTTTTGTGGTTCCAGATGAAAGTTCGAATTTTTTTCTCTAGATCTGTGAAATATGCTGTTGGGTTTTGAATCGGCATTGCGTTGAATGTGTAGAGTAGTTTTGGGAGTATAGCCATTTTGACAATATTGGTTCTTCCTACCCAGGAGCAAGGTATGTCTTTCCATTTTTGGATATCATCTTCTATCTCCTTTTTCAGAGTGCTATAGTTTTCAGAGTAGAGGTC
>PVIR01045301.1:0-10833 GCA_004026965.1 Petromus typicus
TTCTCATAAAGTTTTCTACTTAGAATTGCAATATTTATTTGGTAAATCAAAATTGAACACAATAAAAGAAAAAAAACTAGAACTAGACTTATTGTGAAGTGTTTCATAGTCTCAGTAGACCATTAGTTCTATCATAACATGGAAAAATGTTGTTGTTTACTTTCCAATTGATTCTTCCAAAATAAATTCTAAATAGCATTCAAACATTTTATATATGACATTTATATACAGAAGTATATATGTTTAAAATATTCTACTGATATTAGCATTTGGCATAAAAATTCTGTTAATAAAATACACATTTTGTGTTTCTTTTTTTTATGTGTGAACTTTTTTCCTTCCTCTCTGAACTCTTTCTTTCTACTAAACATTTAACAAAACCAACTCTATGTGTAACACATGAGTAAGTCTGAAAGGCAATTAATTACACACAATTTTCCTTCAAGAAATTCAGTATAGAAATGAATAGTTATTAATGCTTTTAATTGAAATGAAATTACTATTACCAGATGATTACGGTGATAGTGATAATAATATGATTATGAATAATGACATTAATTGCTTCTGATTTCTTTCTTTGTTTTTGTGTTGAAGATCAAACCCAGATCCTTGTACATCTTAGGCATACTCAGGTTTTGCTCCTCAGTTTCATAAAAGATTTCACCCACAGTTTAATTCAATTTTTAAAATCTAAACTCAATTTAATGAATTCTCATTTTACATTCTTAATGTAATTTTAAGAAATTTTGTGAAATATATATTTATGTCATAACTAAGATTTATTCAAATGTAATTTGACAATCTGGTAATTTTGTGTGGATTAAGCTAAAACACAAAAATTAATAATGTCTTTAAGGAAGTAATGCTGCTTTGATATTAGAAATAATAAAGCAGAAATATATTCAACTTTCATAATGAGTTATATAATCTACAAACTGGTTTACTAGTGAAAAAATAATTATGAAAATCAAGAAAATCTTTTTACTCTTCTCACCCCCATCATCCAGTACACTCTGATATTGTGTAGAAATGTCCCATAGCCAACCAAAAACAACCAGTTTTTTAAGTCACTGTTGGATATTGGTTCTGACCCAAGGAGGCCTAGCTCACCTGTATTATTCTGTAGTTCTCTTCTGCAAACCAAAAATAGGCCTTATCTTCACAAAATAAGCAGATACACTTTCACTTCCCTTCTATTTCTATATCTAATTTCCTTGAAAAATGACTTTAGGATTGTAATTCCCCAGTTTACTTTACTTTACGTTACTTTACTTTACGTTACTTTAGAGTGGGTTAGAGACCTAAATATTAAAACAGAAACACTAAACCTGCTGAAAAATAGGTTAGGCAGAACTCTTGGAGACAGTGACATAGGGAAAGACTTTATGAACAACATCTATATAGCAGAAAAACTAGTAGAAGAAATCAACAACTGAGATCTCATTTTATTAAAAGGCTTCTGTACAACAAGAGAAACCACCAGCAGGGTGAAAAGACCACAGACAATCTGGGGAAAAATGTTTACCAATTGTTTTTCAAAGGGCTACTCTCTAGAATATATAAATAACTTTAAAAGATCTGCCATTCAAATTTAAAGACCAATTAAAAAATGCCATCTGAAATGAACAGATACTTTTCAGGGGAAGAAGTAAAAGCACCTAAGAAACACAGGAAGGGATGTTCAACATCATTGGTCATTAGAGAACTGCAGATGAAAACAACAATGAAATTTCACCTCACTACACAAAGAATGGCTGTTATCTTGAAATTAACCAACAACGAATGCTGGTGAGGCTGGGCAGAGAAAGGAACCCTTCTCCATTGTTGGTGGGGATGTAGACTGATGAAACCACTATGGAGATCAGTGTGGAGACACCTCAAAAACTAGGATTAGAGGTCCTATTTGACTCTATTATTCCCTTGCTAGTTATATACATGAAAGAAATTAAGATTCATGTCAGAGGGACATATGTGCACCCATGTTTATAGCAGCTCAGTTTGTGATTGCTAAATATTGGTAACAGAGAAAATGCCCAGTAACTGGTGAATGGATAAAGAAAATGTCATTTTTTACCCAGCCATAAAAAATGATAAATTTGAGTCATTTATACTCAAATGGATATACCTTCAGGACATATCCATAAGTGAAATTAATAGGTCACAGATGTGTAAATATCATATCTTTTCTCTGGTATGAGACTGAAGATATAAGTGAGTTCTAAAATGTATGATAGATATTGTGAAATAGAAAATATTCAAAGAGAAAAAGGGGATGGGGTAAGCAAAGAAGGGAAAGAAAACATTTGATAGTTTATAAAGGGAACAAATTTTATTTATATAGGGGATGGGGGATTGTAAGGTGGGTAAGGGAATGGGAAAAAGTGAATATTAAGTTGTGCCCTGTACTGTTACAAATTCTCCATGTTGATTGTGATCATGATGTATATATAGAATGTACCAATAAAATCAATTAAAAAGAATACACATTACAAATTTATCAATAAAAGCAAGTCTCTCTCTCATCAGAAATAAAGAACTGAGCCCTTATAGCAGCCTGAGCTCCCTTTTGCACAGAACCACTGCTACCAGACAGATCACAGCAAGGACAGTTGGTGTTTCAGCATTCTAAATCCATCAAGGCCAAGAAATAGTCTCCTTTGCATGAGTAGAACCTATACAGAAAAGTCCCTCTTGCTCCAGTTACGTTCCCTGAGAGGCTCATCTCTGTACCAGAAGGCTGGAGTAGGATGAGAAATTCTGAAGTCCTGCTCCTGGCCTTGGTTGGGAGTTCCGAATATTAGGAGCCCTGTGCTTGACCTTGGTGATCTGGAGCAGTTTTTGCCCTCTGAGCTGACAGTGGGAAAGGAGGGTCTGGGCTCAAACAACACAGCCTCGTACCTTAGGAAATTTTGAAATTTTTTACCTTGTTCTTAAATAGATTGTTTTTCACTTTTATAGACTCTGATGGCTGGGTTTTTGAAATAATTTTTATTGTTTTTACTGGATGGCAATGATGAAGGAAAAGACCATGCTAGGAATGAAGAATGAAACAACTCCTAAAGCTTTGCCCATTGTTCATTAAAAGCAGAAGTTATGTTTTCTTCTAAAATACTAATGGACTTGGAAAAAATGAAAACAAAAACTAGTCTTTCCTGAAACCTATGCCTTTACTTGGCCCTATAACTCTCCAATACGTGGTGACAGTAGAAATATCTTAAACTTCAATTTTGTGTCCTTTATTACTTTAAAACCAGTTATGGGTATGATACTAGGAAAAGGCAATAGAATAAAGTTTATTAGACCTAGGCTTCCTTAATCTATCTTTTCTTGCAGATGGAAGAAAGCAAGTTAAAAGTAACTGAAATAATTTTCAAATTACATCTGATTACCAGCTTTTTCAGCAACCAGTTCTAGACTTTCTACCATTTAAAACTGGGCTGAGAGCTCCAGCCATTATCCTAAGCCAGGAGTCACGTGGGACACAAGAAAAGCAGAGCTTCCTGGGACTGCAACCACTGCACACAGAAGCAATTGCTTCCCAAGAAGGGACTCACTCTCCAAGACATGAGGATTCCTGGAGCCGAGAAACCAGGACTAGGGAAAACACCAGCCAACTTCAGCCGACTTTATCCCTGGCCTCTTTCCTCTGTGGGCGGGTCAGTGCCATCTTCCCCAATTTTTCTTTTACTTTCCAGCTTTTCTTGTCAATTCACTGTGACATTAGTTTTAATTTCTATTATCACTACAGCCAGGACCCACACTAGCTGGTGACAGCAGGTAAGCGCTGCTCCTATGATGAAAGGCCATCTCCTATCTCATTATTTTAAATTGAATACTTCTAGCCAGCAGGTAAAATCGACAGTTTCCTGGACAGCTGTTAATATCCTTTGTCTGTTCTTCACCTAGTTATCTTTTTAAGTGATTTGTTAAAGCTCCTAAGGAGAAAACCTGTTCTTTTGTTCTGCATGTTATGCTTCTTTCCATTCTTGACATTAGACTTCATAAACCGTGTACATTGTAAATGCCATTTAATAAATTCTTTTCCCTTTATTGACTCTGAGACTTTAAAGCATTTTACTGCTTTGATGACTTATTATTTATTTAAGTCTGTGTACTTATTTATAACCTTAATATTGCTGTTATAAATCTCGGAAAAAACTTTTATCACTACACTCCCAACAAATCATTGATCTGCTCGACTATGGAAGCCCAAACCACAAGGGTTTATACCACTAATGATAGCAACTATTTATTTGTCTATATTTTGTAAATTAGTATAAGATTATATTCCTAGTGTGGAGTTGGTACACGTATATAACACATCTTAATTTCTTTTCTATCACCTCTTCCCTCTATCTCTTGATCTGCTTCCTCCCTGGGATGGGCTGGCATATGAATGATTACATATCTTTAGCATTCAAAGATTATTTTATTCTATAACCACCTCTGGTACAGTAGCACCAGTTCAGATAATATTACTAGAAATATTTCTACTATTATTCCTCCCCCAGAATTGGGTGAGTTTTTCTTAATCCTCTCCTACCTCTAGATAGACCATCTCCAAAGTAGGGTGATTGGTCCCACCTCTTCCTTTTGGTTTAACAATCTTTCCTGGTAACAGAAGATTTAATCTCCAGCTTCAATTTAATATCAGAATTTTCCCTGTGTGAGCTTTAGCTCTCATGTAAATATGACTTTGGCTGCCAGTCTTGCCAACTATGTTCTTAAGAACCATGGTTGAGGGTTGGGATTCACTTCAGTGGTATCATACCTGATTTGAAAGCACAAGGTTCTGAGTTCGATTCCTAGAACAGGAAAAAAAAAAGTTGAAAGTAAATTCACCTAAAGCGATCTTTCTTTTGTTCTGCAAATACTCAATTTCCTTCAGAAAAACAAAGGATAAAAAAGAAGTGAGGATGAAAAGAAGGGAGGAACAAATGAAAGAAACTTAAAGCTTATAGACAACATCTTAAATTGTGATTTTTCCCAAAGATTGCAAGGTCTATTTGGATCAAATAAATATTAACTCAGTACTTACGTAGACAGTTTACTCTTATATTGTAAATAATTTATCTTTTATTTTTAAGGACACTTTTTAGAGTATTCTGTATTTTCTGTTTTCTGATATTTGTCATGAACTGGAGTTCTGATCCCCACAGGTTACTTGAGTTCATATAGTGATCTGATATTAACACATGCTTAAAATTTACTATTGAAAGTATTTTATAAGTGAATGACTGTGGTAATCACAAATTTTGATGGCTTGGTAACTTTGCACTAAAGAAAAAATCCAGTGACAAAATCACAGGAAGAACTTCATTCCAGACAGTAAACTTTTATAAAAACTATTCTGATCTTGGAAACATTTGTTAATGTTAACTAACAGCTATTAATTTAATTCAGCTATTTTCCATGACAGTGCTGTTATCAGTGCCCATCTGGTCTAATTAATAAAAATTCTTCTTCAACTAGTTCTGGTCATCAGCCAAACTTCATTTTTTACAATTTGGCTCAGTTAAGAAATAGTGTTATCCCATCTGTAATAACTTTACTTTTTTCTAGAAAGCTAGAAAGATATTGACTACTGATTATAACATTACAGCTATGTTCTAGCACATACACTGAACCTCCATTTTCACATTCAGAAGATGAGAAAGGAGTTTAAACTTTTGAGTATTCTTCAAAAAACAAAATCTCTAAACTAAACAAATATCCCTTGGTTTAGAACCACAGGAGTGCTTCTTGGAAGTTAGTGATAATTTTGACCAATAATTAATTCATACAGAAACTACACATACTCAAGTCAGATACCACCAAATATAAATAAGTGTGTCTAAGATTTTGGAGGCAAGGGTATCCTTTCTATAAGGACACATACATCCCATTTTATGGCTGCACTATATTTGAATGTCCCCTTTAAAATTCTCATTGAAATGTAAGTGCCATCATAACAATTAAGAAGCAGGGCCTTTGGGGCTCTACCCTCAAGAATGGATTAATGTAGGGAGTACAGGAAGTTCATGGAAGTGTACTCCACATAAAAGGTTAATTTGGCCCCCTGGGGTCTCTCTTTTGCCCTCTCTTGGCCCTCCTGTCTGTCATGTGGCAGGAGGTAGGAAAGAACATCTCAGCAGGCCCCTGACCTTGGGCTGCCCAGCTTTTAGACTGTGAGTCAATAAATTTCTGCTCATTATTACCCCATTGTTCAGTGTGCTATGTTTTATACTTACTGGCTGGTAAGAGCACAAAGCACATGAAGACAGGATGCACTCATAATAATTTGTCTTATTTTAAAAGACTTCTATACTACAATTTTATTCAAAATGAGAAACATTCTTGACGATAGTAAATTACTACCTGACACAACATATTTATGACTTGCAGCTATAAATATTTTTCTAAAACCTCTCAGGCTTGCTGCTCAGCTCTCCTGGGCTTCTTCTGGGCTTTGCTACTTTATGCCAGATCATTACACACTGAACTCTCAATTCCCTCTGGTAGGATTACCAGCCAGCATGATCTGCTATTCCTCCAGGACATGTGTGGACTTTTACTTTTTCTATGACACTCAAGAGAGTGTAAGTATGGAGATGGTGATTGTGAGGAAAAAACCTTATCCTTTGCATTTCTCCAATTTTCTAGAACTAATTTTAGTCAGATTTGCCAGTACCTGTTAATAAACAGAGCCTCCTGAAAGCACACTTCTCCTGGAGTTCCAACTGGTGAACTCTGCTTTCACTGTCCCCTTCCAGCTTCCTCAGGCTCAGATCAACGGTTCCAGACTGAGAATAAGAACACACATTCTAGTTTCATGTATCTTCTTTTTGACTTTGTTTCTATCACTTTGTTGTTCCTTTTTACTAAAAATCTGGATTCTAGTTATGGCTTTGCATTTTCATCAAAGTATGAATTTTCTACATTACTTCCACATGACCAGCTTATCAACTTTCAAATGATAACGAGGATTGGGAACTGGACTCTACACCATTTGTAATAAATTCTTGCAAAGAATTGGCTTACATTTTTCCCATATCCTCTTCATAGGATACTGAATTTAAAGGTGGCAGGCTAATTAATCGGTAGAGGAAATTTCAAGGCATTTAAAGATTAGACTGTTGCAGGGGTACTGTTGGTTGTTTTCAGCCAGATTTGCAATAAGAATCAGGACCAAAAAAATGTTCAGCCTAGCCAGAAAGGAAGTTCATGTACAATTGGAGCCCATCAGAGTGCAGTTGCTAAAGAGATTAGTGCTACTAAAAATCTTTGCATTACAGCAATAGGAAAAAATGGTTTTAGGTGAACTCAGGAATTGACCAGATCTTGTCAGTTATAAGCTTGGGATAATAAAAGAAGTAATTTATTTGAATGACTTTGTTTTGAGAACAGAGCCTTTTTGTATGTTCACAGGCCACACAGGAGAGTGTATTCCTGAGTTCAACCATTCAGACATTCAGAGGGCACTGTGGCCATGATCCAAGGGTACCTGACTACTGCTCAAGTGGGTGGTGGACTTGTGTACCATCCATATGGTGCTGCTTTTGCAGACATGCAGAATGCAACAGTTCTGAAGCCATGAAGGCTTCTGCCCAGATTTCAGAAGGGCTGGGAAGCCAGGCAAAAATGTATCACAGAAACTCAGTCCCTTCTGGAAGCCCCCCAAAAACATAACACATGAAACTGTCCACGTGAAGGAAAAGCTTCATTAAATTTCTCGGGATGTTGGAGAAGCTGGGAATGTGAGATACATCTGCCAAGGAAATGAATCAGACAAACTGAACCATGTCTGCCCAATAGAGATGTTAGGTGGGCTATGACTAGTAAGGTCATTGGAACAAAACTACCCAAGTTCATTGGAATTATCATTTCATTGTCCCATTCTTTAGGTGCTGTATATGGAGTTGCAGGGCCTAATGTTTGATTTGCTGAGTTCTGGTGTTGCTTTTCATGGTATACTTCTTGTTCATTATATTTTGTGTATTTCTCCCTTTGGACTGGCAATGTTTACCAAGTGTCACTGTATTTTAGAAGCACTTAGTGTTTTATGATTTTTTTAAAAAAAAATATTTATTTCTTTATTTTTTTGAGAATGGGTCTCACTTTGTAGTTCAGGCTGGCCCTGAGCTCAGCCTCCAACTCACATCACAGCAATCCTCCTGCCTCTGCCTCCCAAGTGCTGGGATTACAGGCGTGAACCACCATGCCACTATTCACTGTGGTATGTGGTACTGATTGCTGCTGGGCGTGAGTCTCCACACCCAGTATTGTATGTGGTTATCAGGGGATTGAACCGAGGCCATTGTGCTAGTAAGACAGTCACCGGAACCACTGAGCTAAATCCCCGGCCAGAATTTAGTGTTTTAAAGTGTTCACAAACAAATGATTTTGGTGAGTACCAGAGAAGAAGCTGGAGTTGGATTTTGAAGCAATGCTAAACAGGTTAAAACTATGGAGACTTCTGGACTTGGACTATATGCATATTGCATAATGCGATTAACATGAGTGTAGGAGTAAAATGCTATGGTTTGGTTTTGAAGCATCTTCCAAAACTCTCATATGTCAGAGGAGGAATTTGCAGAAGGTGATTGGATTATGGGAGCACTGTAGTCCCTGGGTAGCACTGAGTTTATCTGTTGGTGAGTTCCTGGTTGAATGTACTGATCAGGTGTGGGACGTGGCTGGGAGCTGGTCACTGGGGTGTCATCTGGAATGTGTATTCTTGTCCCCACCTTCTCTCTTTGCTTCATGGACAGTATAGGTAGAGCAGTTTCTCCCCACTATACCTTTCCACCATGCCATTTCTGCTTCGCAGCCAGTCAGCCATAGAAATAAATCCCTTCTCTTTTAAACAGCAGGTGTCAAATATTTTGTCCTGGCAATAAAAAGAGAAAAAGATGAAAAGTACAAGCACTTACCTTACTTTCAATAGATACAGAAAAATTTACATGGTGAATTTTCCCCCATATCTTATTGTTTTCTATCTTTACAAATTCTTTTCTTTTGCCTCATATGAAGAAAAAATCGGGCTCAAATTCATTTTGGCAAAGCAGCTCTAGATACAATTTTCTCTCATCTTCTTTGTCACTTGGATACTTATGTTTTATTATTCCTTTGTATTTTTCTGTGTGCATTCTTTTATAATTGTGTCTATATATATATACACACATATACATATGTATATATATGTATATATACATGTACATATATATATATAGTTATATATATGTATATATAGTTATATATAGTTATATATATTTATCTTTATATATAGTTATATATGTATATATATATATATATATATATATATATATATATATATATATATATATATATATATATATATATATATATATATATATATATATATATATATATATTTCATCTATATATATATATGGGCTACATAGTCAAAGTATAATTCCTAGATCCACATACAAGTGTTTCTTCTTTGCTTCTTTAAGGAGTCTGTTCACTCTAACATACCAGTTCTTCAAAACTACCTAGTAAAATCACTTGGAGAGCTAATAGAAAAACAGAGATCCAGCCTCTTAAACATCACAGGATATCACTATTAGTATAAGTCCTCTGGTTTACAGAAAAGATTGAAAGTTCTTTCTGTATTTATTTTGAAGAACTTACCTCCTTAATCTCCAGAAAATGGCTTTTCCTCACTTCACCCTCCTTTGCTTCTGTACTAGATGCTATCTGAGATCATCCACCCCTTGAGTTGCCTTTCCTCTGGTAGACTCACGTGCACTATTTGTTGAAATGAACTATATAAAGAAAGTCTAGTGTGCTCTCTGCCTCTCTTTAACTAAGATTTCATCTTGTTTAAATTTTACTAATTTTACTAAGTTAACAAAAATTTCAGAATAACAACATAGATCTTGCTTGTGGGTTTTATAAGAAAATAGTTGGAAACATCCAAATGTTACTTCAATAATTTTCACTCTTATACTGTGTTCTTATTGTCAGTGAAGAACAAAAACTTAAATCACAATAACTTTCCTTAAAGAAAAAAAATATATATTGGCCCAGGGACTGAGTTTAGCAACAGACAGCTTTTGAAACAGCGAATGCGCCACCGAATATGCATCACCGAATCTGCACCAGGGTTAGAGCTTACTGGCCTCCAGGCCCACACTGGAAGAGTGCCCAGGGCCTGAGGTTAGCAGTGGGAGGGTTGGGAAACGGCGACTGTGCCACTGAATCTGCACGAGGGTTGGAGCTTACTGGCCTCCAGGCCTACACCAGAAGAACACCCAGGGACTGAGTTTAGCAGCTGGTAGCTTGGGAAACGGTGACTGCAGCACCGAATCTGCATCACAGAAGCTGCGCCGGGTTTAGAACTTACTGGCCTCCAGCCTACCTCGGAAGAGCACCCAGGGATTGAGGTTAGCAGTGGGTGGCTTGGGAAATGGTGACTGTGCCACCACATCTGCGCCAGGGTTGGAGCTTACGGGCCTCCAGGCACACGCTGGAAGAGCACCCAGGGACTGAGGTTAGCAGGTCAGAGTCTGACCATCTCCACAGCAACTGCAGAAGCACATCCAGACAGGTTGTATTGGTGAGTAGGTGGGCATGTTGGAACATCAGCCCCTACCATTGCAGCTGCACAGGGCCTACAGCCTACTGGCCTCCAAACCGACTGCACAAATGAGCCCAGAGACTCTGTACTGGTGAGCAGGTGGGCCCATTGGAACCTCAGACAGTGCCATTGTAGCAGTTCAGGAGCCACAGTCTTCCTGCCTCTAAAGCAGACAGGAGAAGGTGTTCTGAATGTATTGATTGAGTGCCTCATATGGTGTGCCAGAACTAGGGGTTTTTCTTTAGGTC
>PVIR01045302.1:0-10790 GCA_004026965.1 Petromus typicus
AAGGGGACAATGTTGAGATTGTAACAAAAAAGTAAGGAAACAAATTTTATATATATGGGGGGGTGGTAGGGTGGGTGGGGCTATGGGAAAAAATGAGAATTAAGTTGTGTCTTATACTGGTACAAATCCCCATTATGGAGTGCAATCATGATGTGTATATTTAATGTACCAATAAAGATAATTAAAAAAAAAAAAACTTGGTCTTCAAAGCCTCAATATCATATTGAACATTATTCAACACATGATAACTCACAAGGCCAGTTTCTTGTTTGTAGAGTTTCAGATAAAGAGAAACTGCCAGGCTAATCTGCTTTCTAAATTTTTGGTTCAGAGCAAGTTATAGAAGCTTCACTAATGGTACACACTTTACAAAAACATTCAAATGCTGATCTGTTTTGGGCAAGTGTGACAACCGCCCTCCGCTGCAACCCAACCATTGTATACTGAGGACAAAGTACAAAACATAATGTCCTTGTCTAAGGACAGTGCCCTGATTTTGAAATACCTCAGAGAAAACAGGCTGAAAATTGTAGAAATAGTGTTCTCTCACTCAAGTAAAGCACGTACATGAGAAATTGTGTTTCTGTAGACTTCTTTTGTTCTTGTTTCTTTGAAAAATAATTCTTCATAGAAATCAAAAGGTGTGTGTGTGTGTGTGTGTGTGTGTGTGTAAAACTCACCATTTAACATCCCTTCTTAGTTACTTGGTTCAAGTAAATGAAACTAATATTTTATTATATGTGGTCTTGGTATTTATTTTTAAACTTAATGGTAAGTTTTAGGTATACAGTATGATGTCATTAATCACTGGCATCTTGTGACTGTACACCATATATCTTCATTCTTATTTTTCCCCATCCCCCTGCCCCTCAAACCTACCACCTCACCTTATTCACAAAGAATTTGTTTCCATTTTTCCTTCTTTTCTCATTTTTTTTTCTTTTCCATCTCTGGTCCTGATGCTCTGAAATCTCCCCAACAATTGAAGAAGATGAAATTAACACTGACTACATCGATGTGGTCATTTCAATAGCTAGGGCAATTTTTTAATATTCAATATCTTCTTTTAAAAATTTAGAAGTACTTGGATCTGGAGTCAGAAGGCATTTGCTTAAAGATTTAGTGAAGATTCACTTTGTGAGAGATACATAAAATAGATATTTTAAACTTTTCTGCTAAAGATAGAACCAATAGGACACACTTTAAAATCTAAATAAGGAAGGCAAGAAAGCATGTTCAAGGCCAGGGATTTAGCTCAGTGGTTCTGGTGCCTGTCTTGCAAGCACAAGAGCCTGGGTTTAATCCCCCAGTAACCACATACAATACTGGATGTGGAGACTCACCCCAGCATAAATCAGTACCACATACCACAGTGCTGGGCGTGGTGGCTCATGCCTGTAATCCCAGCACTTGGGAGGCAGAGGCAGGAGGACTGCTGTGAGTTTGAGGCTGAGCTCAGGGTCAGCCTGAACTACAAAGGTACACTCTGTCTAAAAAAAAAAAAAAGAAAAAGAAAAAGAAAAAAGAAAGCATGCTCATTAAAGCACAAGGTTTGGAGTCAGAGAGTTTCAGTTTCAACTTCTGGCTGCTCCATATGAGATTAGCAAGTTGCTTTACTGATTCGAGGCTTAATTTCCTCAGCTGTGAACACTCCACCACCTCATAGGCAATGATAACAAGATAATGGACACAGAATCTTAGAAGAACAGCTGTCTCAGCCTAGTGCACAGAAGAGGACTAACAGTGATGCTAACTTTCCTTGTTACCTGAGTAAATACATTTATATTAGTTACTTTTCTCTTATTGCTGAGACAAAATACTCAACATCCAAACTGAGAGGGGAAGGGGTATATTTGGCTCATAGTCCATAGGGGTTTCAGTCCATAGTTGTCTCCAAGACAGGGCTGGCAAACAGGCCTCACAAAGGAGAAACAACATGGTCCATACAAAGGTAACAAGAGAGTTTAACAGCATCTTTCTACCCCTTTTCTCTTATTCACACTACAAGGATTAGGGCAGTGCAAAACTAATCACATGTAGTGGTCTAGTAACCACAGGCCCTTCACCCCAGCAGCACACATTCCAGATTCAACTACCTCTGAAGAAGAAAATCCCACCTCATCTGCATGACAGTTGGGTGGGAGAAATCTAAACACAAACCTAACAATATTATCAGGTAGAAAATAAAAGAAGTTGCGGGGCCGGGGATATAGCTCAGTGGTTCCGGCACCTGTCTTGCAAGCACAAGGACTCGGGTTCAATCCCTGGTAACCACATAACAATACTGGGTGTAGAGACTCACGCCCAGCAGCAACCAGTACCACATACCACAGTGCCGGGCGTGGTGGCTCACGCCTGTCATCCCAGCACTAGGGAGGCAGAGGCAGGAGGATTGCTATGATGTGAGTTTGAGGCTGAGCTCAGGGCCAGCCTGAACCACAAAGCGAGACCCTGTCTCAAAAAAACTTAAAAAAAAAAAAAAAGAAAATAAAAGAAGTTGCAAAGGGGCCTACGAGGAGTGGTCAGTTAAGTCTGGTGGTTTTGGAAGTTTTCAATTGGTCCACAAGAAAGGGGAGACTTGGACATTTGATATAAAAGAGAAAGAGTATAGAAGCAATATGAAAAGTGATGTGAACCAAGAGCGTAGACCATGCTTGTCCAGCCCACAGACCACACTGGACACATCTATGTTATAATAAAAATTACTTTTAAAGATACTGTTACTTACATGCACTAACCATTACATATTTTTATATAGACCAAGACAATTTCTCTTCACTCAGTGTAAAGCAGGCAACCATGTGTGTTCAGCCTGCCATCACAGTTGGGAGCTTCCTGGTATAGACACTGCACTGGGCACAGCAGCTTGTCTGTGTCACTGGGTTACTAAAGAAGATGACAAATACTGTCAGTGCCATGATCCATCTTGTTCCTTCTTGCTGAGAGGATTCCTGACTGTTTTAGAAAGGAGAGAAGCAATGGCCAAGCTAACATCACACAAGCTGAGCCGTTTGCCTCCCAAGACAAAGAATGAAATTTGGACAGAAAAAAGGTTAAAGGTGAAGTGTTTCTTGGAAATACAAGAAGAAAAATGCCTCCCAGGTGGTTGAGTCTTGAGTAGGATATAGGCATTTTTCTTTTGTTTTGCTTTTATATGGATAAGCAGAGTGGGAACTTGTTGTCTAATGACCACCTATCACACATTGCTGAGGGTTTAGAATAGCCAGTTGAAATTTAGGATTTGTAATGCAGAATCTAGAAATCCCAATAGCTCAGGAGATTAAAGGAAACTGGTGACTCTGCAGTTTCAGACCCTGGAAGTCCAGCCAGGAAGCAGGAAATGTTGTTAACTAACAACATAATCTACCTAAGAAATTTCTTTTCAGGGATGAAGGGTTCTTATCTGTGCATCTTCATCCTACCTTTTATCCTTTTTCCTGTCTTTGCTTTGACATTTTTAACTAGTTACGTAGCTTGAATTACCTCTTGATCAGAGGGTGATACAAGTAGGATGTTACTAACCAGAGGGGGGTGTGAAGAGGGGAGCACAGTGGTATCAGTGAGGACAAGAGAAGCTCCAGTGGGAAGTGAGTCACAGACGTCTCCTTCCTGGAGTACTTGCCTCTCCTGACAGACCGAGCTCCATCAGGGATGACAGCGTGTCAGAGAGCAGAGGGGAAATGACATCTAACTCACCTCTTCCACCAGCCCAAAGGAGAAAAGCTGCACTCAGGGGTGATGGCATATTGTAGGCTCTAGGGAAAAGTGAAGACACAAGAGGCTAAGTTGTGTACCAGATATGTTCTAATGGACATTGGAAGGCAGATGAATCTTGTGTTACTTTGATTGCTGTCCTGTTTTGGGGTGAATAAATACAAAATGAGCCAGATTCTGGGGGCTCCTCTGTGGATAAGAGCTCTCTGACTGCTCCCTGTGTTAGGCTGACTGTCTTGTTTTCATTTGTTCTCATTCTTCCCAGGTCAGGGAGACCAGAGTAGCAGGTCTAGGTCCCCCACAAGTACACGTGGGCAGAGAGCTTGAAGAGTGGGCCGGCTCCCACAGGTAGCATTGGGTCATGAGGGCCTGAAACCCTGGTGAAAGCCAGCTGGGTGGGTGGGTTACAGGATTATGCTTTGCCTCTGAGTCTTTGGCAATCATCAGTACCACACAAAGTCAATATTCAACAAGTGATCCTTGGAGATGGAAGAAAAGCAGACATGCTAACCAATTTAGCTGAACTTTTTAAATGCTGCAAGTAGACAAAACACATCCTAAGATTACCAGGAGGTAAATTCCCCCCCCCCATGTCTCTCCTGCTCATTAATAATGTCTGATATGTGTCCTTAAGCACATTTCCATCAAAGGTCAGATTAATAGAAAATAACATGCTGCTGAGCATCGTGGTTCCAAGAGCAGAAAAGAAAACAAACTTTCAGGTTTAATTTTGGTTTAAGAAAGGGTCATGCCCAATTCAGAAATGGGCATCTGAAATGAACAGATATTTTTCAGAGGAAGAAGTAAGAACAGCTAATAAGCATATGAAGAAATGCTCAACATCATTAGTCATTCGAGAGATGCAGATGAAAACAACATTGAGATTTCATCTCACTCCACATAGAATGGTTGCCATTTCAGAATCAACCAACAGCAAATGTTGGCAAGGCTGTGGAGAAGAAGGAACCCTTCTCCACTGCTGGTGGGACTGTAGACTCGTACAACCCCTGTGGAGATCAGTTTGGAGAATCCTCAAAAAGCTAGGATTGGCTGTCCCATTTGACCCGGCCATTGCCCTGCTAGGTGTATACACACAAGAATTAAAAGACTCATATCACAGTGACATATGTGCACCCATGTTTATAGCAGCCCAATTTGTGATTGCTACATCTTGGAAACAACCCAAATGTCCATCAACTGGAGGCTGGATAAAAAAGCTGTGGTTCTTCTACAGAATGGAGTATTACTCTGCCATAAAAAATGATAAGTTTGAATCATTTCTACTTAAATGGACATACCTTGAGGATATCCTCATAAGTGAAATAAATAGGGCACAGATTGGTACATATCGCATCTTTTCTCTGGTATGAGAAAATAAAGATGTAAATGAGTCTTAGCATTGTATGTTATATATTGTGAAATAGAAAATGCTCAATGTAAAATAGGGTGAAGGGGGAAAATGTTGAGATTGTAACATAAAAGAAAGAAAACAAATTTTATGTATATGGAGGAGGTGGTAGGGTGGGTAGGACTATGGGAAAAATGAGAAGTTGTGTCTTATACTGGTACAAATCCCCATTATGGAGTGCAATCATGATGTGTATAGTTAATGTACCAATAAAGATTTAAAAAATGATAATAAATAAATAAAAAAGGGGGTCATGCCTATGTGTCATTTGCATACATATGAAGGTCAGTGAGAAAATGACAGTACAGGAAAGTGAATAGTAAATGCTAGGTGGTTATTTGCAGACAGAATGACTAACATACGACAGAATTCTTAGCTCACTGGGAAAGAGCTAGTCCCCAAATGCCACTTTATGGCAACTTGAAATGCAAAGGAGGAAGACATTCATTTCACTCAAATCTGATTGAGGATGGAGCTAATGTCTTTAGGGGATGGCAGAAGGATTTTTCTAAAAAGGAAAAAAAAAAACACTTTGATAGGAGTGAGCTACAAGACATTCCATCCATTACTAAATAACTATGAAAGATTAATTTCATGCTTGTCTATTCTGGTAACTCCGTTGGCTGAGGAGCATCTGAAAAGTAAAAACTAGAAAGACTCTGAAGAATGCAAAGAAGCACTTACTTCAGTTAAATAAGCCCTGACTTTCCTACTTCTGTTCTAGTTATCCCGTCTCCAATGAAAACTTTTTAAACAACAGCTTTTCTATATATTACCTGAAAACAAAGGCAGGTTGCCAGATTTATTGACTTTCCTGTCCAATGACCTAGAATTATTTCACAATTCATGGTGGAGAACATATGTGTAAACAAACGCTAAAAATTTAGCATCTTCCAAAATAACAAAAATAACACCTTTTGCAAGTATATTTATTCATTAATCATTCCACAAAGATTTACTGTGTAGTAAGCATGGGGTTTAGGAGTCTAACTATGGTCACCAACAGCAATATTTCCCTTTGGTATGGGTAGCATGGAATTTGATTAACATTTATACATCTTGCACATGGTTCATGGTAATGTACTAGACACTACTTAAAATGGAATATTCTTTTTCCAAAGCCTATCTGCCTCCTATAGCCACAAAACCACTTTTAGAGTGAGAAAATAGACAATGAGATGAGGTTGGCACTTTAGAAAAGCAACTATCTCATGACTTTAAATTATTTCATACTCCTGTCCCTCCTGGTGATAATTGTGGTCATTCTTATCATTAAGAAGTACCTTTCCAAAATCACTAAATTTGAAAATACAGAGCACAGAACAGTTAAATAGAATGTTAGTAAGGTAAGTCTACAGATGTTGCATTTTAGAAGAGATGCAGCCATAATTTGAGTTGGATATGTGAAATACCTCATAATTTCAATTAATTCAAAAAACTGGTATTCCCAATAAAAACTCTAAATCTCTATACTTAATGAAAAGATTGTTAGATTCAAGCAAAATAAATAAAAGTTAAAACAAAGACAAGCATTGGGGCTATAAAATTCGTTGTCTATGAGCAGGACCATGAATCTTACATTCACATCATTGTATTTGATAGACACCAAATATAGAGCACCTGTAATCTGAGTTTTTAAAGTCAGTTTATCTTTCTTTCTTTTAAAAATTCTAGACATCTTAATCATAAGCCACTGAAATAGCATCAAGCAATCAGATTCATGAAAGATTAAAGAGAGTCACAAGAAAGCATTAGGACATTTATATCACTAGGGTAGCTTTAAAATCCATCTTGATGGAAATGCAATATTTGGCTGATTTTCAGGCTGGCAACTTATCTGTGCCTATCACCATCCAACTATTCCACCTTCCTCAGCATACCTCAAGGTTATTGGATTCTTGGAGAAAAGGGGACATAAAGCTGCTACGGCTGCTACAGCCCAGCGAGACACCGTTTCTGGGTATTGGTACCAAGAAGGCAAACCTGATGGAAAGGATTCTCAAGCTAGATCAACTCCTATAAAACATGGTGGTGCACAGACAACAAAAGGGGACAAGTGATTTGGCTGTCCTTCCTTAACTGGGATAAATACATGCCCATGGCCTGGAATGGGAAGCGTTCTCCAACTCCCACACAGAGTTCTAGAACTGAAGCTGTGCTTATCATTAGCAAGACAATCCCCTCTGGTTGTTTCAGAGAGGGCTGAGGCTTAGAGTAGATGTGGAAGGTGTGCATATCTTCATCAAGTTAGAGACTGGGAATTCTAGGTTCTTTCTGTAAGAGGACGTACGAGCACCTGCATCACCTCAGTCTAGCCCAGATCAGCAAATCACGGAGGACTGAGAGTTTCTGTCAGGTTATGTCTCTGACCTCTGTTCTTCAGCCAACAGACTGAGAGCTCCACGAGCCCTCATTCTGGCCCTAAATCAGAACATAATCTTACGTGAAGGAAACCAATAGAAATAAAATGTAACATTTAATACCATCATAACAATATAAATGGACACAAATCCCAAATAGTTCATCAGCAACAATGACAAAAAACAAAAATCTAACAATTAAAATTCAAAAAGTTGGGCATGGTGGTTCATGCTTGTAATCTCATCATTCAGGAGGCAGAGGCAAGAGGATTGCTGTGAGTGCAAGGCTAGCTTAAGCTACATAGTGAGTTCAGGATCAGCCTGAACTGCAAAATGAGACCCTCTCTCAAAAACCTGAAAATATATATATATATATGTGTGTGTGTGTGTGTG
Source organism: Petromus typicus (assembly GCA_004026965.1). Lineage (NCBI taxonomy): Eukaryota > Metazoa > Chordata > Mammalia > Rodentia > Petromuridae > Petromus > Petromus typicus. Next base: position 7,876 of record PVIR01045302.1, read on the forward strand.
TGTGTGTGTGCATATATATATGCATATATATATATATGCACACACACACACACATATATGCACACACACATCATCCAAAGATGGCTAACTTTCCTTACTGAGGATGCAACATGCTCTAAAAGTTTGTTGGTTTTGCCCCATTAGGTCACTTCAACCATGAAAGTTCTAACGGCTCTCTGGGGAATTATTTTATGGAAGCGCTTAAAGACAACATTGGTTTCTTTTACTTAATTACATCACAGATTATCACTTGGCAATTCTCTAAGCAATTAGAGCCAGCAGTTATTATTTATTGCTGCCACTTAAGAGCAGCTACACTGCAGGATCCTATACATCAGCATACATTCATCTTCCAAGTGGGTACAGAATATCCAACACTGAGCAGTGAAACAGAACTTGGGAAATGTGCTACCTACATACACAAATGCATATATATTTTAAATATTCATGCAAAGAGAAAATACAAAATGTATGGCCCCAGATTTTACCAAAAGGCAATTCTGGTTATTATATTTATCTTTAAAAGTCAGAGAAACTTGTCAAGTGGAAAAGATGCAAGGAAAGGGATGATTTTAAAACATCAGCACTTTAATTGCCAAAGAGAAAAGGAAAAAGAAAATGAAATAATTCAGCCTTTGGAAAGTTCTAGATCAAATTTTCCCCCTGATTTGATCCTTGCATGTTAAAATTGATGAGTCATTATTTGTCCTTTTCTATTGACAAAGATAAGAAGATGGTTTTCCTAACTCTGTCTTTCACAAAACATTCCCAAATAAAAAGATCTGGACTTTTCTTTTTCCTTTACCCACAGTTAGGCAACAGGAATTATGCCCTCTCCCTTCCTTCCTAATTCCCTGGATCCTGAGGCAACACATGAAAATGTCAAGCAATCACTGACTCTAGAAACGCTACTCTTAAGAAGCTTGGAGGGACTGTGAATTAGGATTAAGGGTGGCTCCACTGACAATTCAAATAGAATGAGGCAGCTATTAGAGACCTTTGTGATTACACAGTGACTCTCACCTAGAAAAAGGATCATCTCCTGTTTAGTACTGTATATAAGAAGGCCTCAATACTGATTTTCACAATACTTACTGAGGCCAGGCTAGTAATCAATAATCCTCTTCAAGGTACAGAACAAGCCCCAGAATATCTCATTCTGAATTCTAGCAGCCTCCTTATCTATTAGAAATTAAATTCACTTTCAGAGAATCTCAGTAAAAATGTACATGAGAAATGCATTGCACTGTAGGAACAAGGTTCCTGTTTCCTGTGCCAGGATGCCTATCCTGGTGCTACGACTCACAGAGCAGTCAAAGGAAGGAGTCCTGGCTCAAATGGGAGGATGACAAATGCCTAGAATTCAGAATATTTCTTCTTTCTTCCTGCCCACCTAGAACATTCTTCCTCATTGCTTTCTTCATGGGGATGACATCTAAGTTTTGACTAAATATTGCTTTCTTGGGGAAGCCTTCCTACCATGGACAGTTACAGAATGTTGACAAAGATTCCCACCTTGACTAAATGTAAGCCTCTTCCTTGGCTTGGTTATTGCAAAGAATCCTGCTAAACCAATTTATTGAGAAATCCCCACCATTGATATCACCTTCTCCTTCTCCTTCACTCCACCCTGACATCTAACCAATTCCTGTTAGTGATGCTCCATCCTCTCCTTCACTCAACTGTTGGCTGTAAATCCTCACTCGTCCTTTTTTTCAGAGTTGGATTCTGTCTTTTTTAGGTATTACTGTTGTAATACTGATCCACTCTGCAATAGTCTTCAATAACATGTTCTTTGCTATACTTAGCAAGTATCAGCTGAATAGTTTTTCTTTTTAGTATAATAAACAAATACCAAGTGAATGAACTTCTAACATGATTTGTGTAGGAAAGTTGGCTTGAAAGCAAAAAGAAGCCTGGTGGATGATATCAAGGAACTCCCAACAGGGCGGCTGCAATGGAAACTGGTTTTCCCCTCTGATGTCATAACACCAAAGAGTGCTAACTGGTGCTTCTAAGGACTCACTCCAGGGAAATTTTACTGCATCCATTTGTACTAATGAGCTTTCTCTGAAACCAAGGCAGCTGATTATGTCAACCTACAAAGCAACAAGGAATACAGCTCTCTGGAGCTTGAAGAATATGCTTTGATGAATCTAATTTACAAAGGAGACAACAAGGAACTTTGGCATTCTTATGAATGAAATGAAGGGGTAGGATCCTAGCAAGCAAGGCAGATCTTTTCAGTTATCATTCCACAATCAATGGATACATTCATTTCTATTATTTTATCCATTCTTCACTAATACATTTGTCACTTTACAAGCCTGAACACTTCTTAGAGAAAACTAATTGTAGCATGTATTGCTTATTATTGTCAATAAGAGGTCCCATATCCTTCATGAATTACTGAAAGAGATTTGGTTACTATTTCTCACCAGGTACCATGAAAAGACAATTCATACGCTGATGTATAAGAACTAGAGTAAGTGTTTACTTACTTTGAAACTATACAAAAGAGGAATTTCTTCTCAATTTATAAGGCAAAAGTCATTTGGACAGAGCTATGTCGGAAAAGCACAGAAGTTACTGATTATAGGTCATAAGACAGAGTTTTTGGTTCACCTGAACTTCACGTGGCCTTAGAATGAAAGAGTGTACATAACATGTGCTGACCACCTAGTATGTGTCAGGTACCTCACACCCAACCTGTTCCATAGACATCCTCTCATTTACTCTCAAAGCCTTCCTATGGAGTAGAGAGGCATTAGTGCACAAAGTGCAGAGACCATGGCCCAGTGAAGTCACTGATGGACAATTTCACCACAAAGTGAGAAGCAGAAATTGAGACTCAGCAAAGTGATAACAAGGTAGATGCCAGAGAACAGTCTGTCCTCATTGAATAATGACCAATT
>PVIR01045303.1:0-10597 GCA_004026965.1 Petromus typicus
CTCCTGCCTCTGCCTCCCGAGTGCTGGGATTACAGGCGTGAGCCACCACGCCCGGCACTGTGGTATGTGGTACTGGTTGCTGCTGGGTGTGGGTCTCCACACCCAGTATTGTTATGTGGTTACCGGGGAATCGAACCCGGGCCCTTGCGCTTGCAAGACAGGCGCCGGAACCACTGAGCTAACTCCCCGGCCCTGCATTGATTTTCTTATACTTGGTTGTTTTGTTTTTTACGGGTTCATGCATCTCCCACACCAATATGGCAGGACCCCAGGGTGTGGAAGGAGGTTATCATTGGTTGGAGCTCCATCCAAGAATCTGCTTCCAGTCGTGCCCTGCTGGACACTTCTCTGCTGCGGAGGTTTACCAACAGTAACTAGAGTGGCCACAAGGTTTTCCTTTATTTGCTCGGTTTCCAGGGTCAGCCTCTCCTCCGCCATCCTGTCCAGGTTGTTGCTCTTCTCTAAATCCTCCCGAAGGACTTAGCCCTCCCATTTCCTCTCCTCCACCAACTGCTGCAGCGCCGGGGCCTCCTCGGTCCTTCCTCTTTCTTCTGCCCCCAGTCTTTTTCTGAACCTCCTGCAGTGGCAGGACTTTCTTTAACGAAGCTAAAGTACACACTATCTGAGAGGAGATACTGGCTTTCAGGCCGGCTTGAAAAACCTGGCCAAACACGCATTTCACGATTTGCTTCATTTCCAAATCGTGGGAAATGTACACATTGAGGTGGTGAGGCTCTTCGGTAAAAACAAGAGCAGATCAGTGACAGCGCGGTTGCCAGCTACCTGACCTTCTACAAACTGCCCTCAGTTAAAAAGAGCCCCCTTAGTTTGCCCTGTGGGCCACTGTGCATCAGCCATTGTAAGGGATCCCGAGCAAGAGCAAAGGTGACAGTCAGGCTACCGGGAGGGGAAGAGCAACACAGGAAACTTAGATTCTTCCAGCTCTTTCCCCACCACATCTTCCTTAAAGCTGTCCTGCCCAGTTTCCTATAAAACTGTAGATTTTCTGAATGTCCCAAGCAATATAGCCACTCCCAAAATTCTGTTAACAGAATTCTGTTTTCTAACTTTAATCTTCCTCTATTTTAATGACTTTTTTTTCCTTTGTTTTTTTCATTATTTTTATTTTTGGCGGTACTGAGGATTGAACTCATGACCGACTTGCTCTTGGCTAGGCAGATGGCAGCACCACAGAGCTAAATCCCCAACCCCTTCATTTTTTCCTATCTTGAATTACAAAAGCTATCATTCCCAAATGGAATTACCACCTTGACAATTTCTCTAGCTCTCAAACACATCTCTCCTGTACAGTAATATGTTTATTACTGGCTTCAAAATAATTCTATTATGTTGTTAATGTTTCAGACCTCAGGTACTAAATAAGCATTTATCCTATGTTTTAAATATAGTTAATTCACATAACAATACTGGGCGTGGCGACTCACCCCCGCAACAACCAGTACCACATACCAAAGTGCCGGGCGTGGTGGCTCACACCTGTAATCCCAGCACTCGGAAGGCAGAGGCAGGAGGATTGCTGTGATGTGACTTGGAGGCTGAGCTCAGGGCTAGCCTGAACCACAAAGTGAGACCCTGTCTCAAAAAATCTAAAAAAAAAAAAAAAAGATTTCTTTTATATGTATAAGTTAGCTTTATAATGAAAATTTTAAAATAAACAATTTATATTTGCACATAAATGACAGTGCATCTTTTCCAAAAGCAGAGATTTTCCACTCACTTTCAAAGAAGGCCTTCACAACAGGGACTTTAGCTGTCATTTTACATTGGTCATAACCAACAGTATAACTCATCTGTCCACTTTGGAATATTAAGTGCATATCCTAGAAAACGGCTAGGTTAATTGTCATTGTAGCTGACAAAAACCAACTAATGAATTCTGTGCAATATAATTTATAGATAATCTACAAATAATACTTATGCATTGTTCATTTGATATATGGGCTCTGTTAATTGTTTTAAAGGATTGCTTCAATGTAATCTTCAGAATAACTCCAGTCGTGTATGTCAAATTGTCTGTAATAGTGGTTAATATCATGGACACATTTGTTTCAATGGTTTTCATGTCCATTGATAAAACTGAACATTGAGTCCTTAAGGGCAACATCTTGAGGCTGAACACTGATAGGACATCTGCTTTTTGGGAACAACTACATAATAATCACTTGAGTAAGCACACAGCTTTCAATAGATAAATTCTTAAAATGCTTACAAAGCAATTCTCTTTTTTTTTGCTAATTAGTGAAAACACTATCTTCTTTTATAATTTCATTATGGAATGCCATTCATGAAAAGATTCATTAAATATATAGAAACTATCCCACTGTATCTGGGTTAAGTTATTGTCCAAGACAATATAATCCTATTTTTATTCTGAAATCCTCTCCACAGCAAAAATGATGGAATTTCATCAAGAAAAACAGCTCTTTTATCCCAATTTGAATACTAGACTGTATTGTGTGAACTTTCCAAAATTTAGGTGAGAAAGAGACCACTTATTCTCTCCCTACACACACACACACACACACACACACACGGCTTTCCTATATTATTCCTTCCATTTGAGATTAGCCAGAGTTAATTTTTTTTAGCAAAGAATACCAATATTCATTTATTTCTGACAAGATGCCCTGATCCAAAGTAATAGATAAAAATCACAGCTAAAAGCTCTCAGGCCTGAGCTATGTAAGCATTCCCAATGAAATTTTCCTCCCCTTTCCCCAAAGATACAAACCCCCATGCATCTCTTGTATCGCAGATTCTTGAAGAGTATCTAGTTGAACTTTATCTGTGCAGGAAATGCCACTTCAGGAAAAATCCCTCCAAACTCTGCTTAAATAGCCTCAAATGATGGGAAACTCAACAGTCCTTCCTGCGGCAATCTGTGCTTTGGGAGGGAACTCTACTGGGAATTTTTCCCTGTATGGCCCTAGGATCTGGTGGTATTTTCCCAACTGTCCCATGGACCTGCTTACTTCCTGGGGAGAGACAATAGTTAACCCCCAAGAAGGTGCCAGGTTTGTTCCCCTGTTCTCTCCATTTTCCCCCATTCACCATTTGCCTTCATGATCTGTACAACCTGGAGCTTCAATGTACATTAAAAATACACAGAATAAAAATTAGAGTACAAGCACTGGGGGTTATAATTGTTTCATCTAGAAGTATTTTTTCTTGGTTAGTCATTTTTAGGAACTGATCTATATAGACTGGTTTCATCAAAAAAAAATTTCACCAGGAAAAAAATTTTTTGGATCTTGGGTCCTGCTTTAAAGATTGATTCAGAAATCCTGGAGCAAAATTTAAGAAATTAAAAATTTTTTAATAACAACATAAAACACCTTCTTCAAGTAATTCTGATATATATATATGCTAAGCCTCACTGGACTAAATATTTCCAAAGTCTGTTGTGTCACTTTTGGTTTTCTACAACTCAGCTTATTACTGTGCTTATTAATATTTAAACCTACTATGAAAAATTATGACATCACCCTTACAATTATGAGAATGTGCCTTAATTCCCTTCTGCTGCAGGTTCAAGTCCATGGGACACAGCATTCAGTCAGAGATTAGCATCCAGGGACACATTAGGAGTGACATCCTACAGGGTCAGACCGTCAGGCAGCATTAGATATGGCAAGAAATGGGCTGAGATACCAACTTGAAAACATCCCAACTGATTCCAGGTATCTGTGAGAACAGAACCTTTCCTGGGAGCTGTTCTCAAGAGGTCTTGGTCTTCACAGCAAGGACACCTTTGGAAGGGGCCATAACTGGGACAAAGGAACTTTCTCAGCCGATGTGACAGGAAGTTCCTCAGCCTACACAGGCACCTGGGTGCACTTTACAATATGTCCTTCACCTGCCTTCACAGGAAAAGACTGCAGGAAGCAGTACTTCTCAGTAGAAAACCAGCCCTCTTAACTTGCCAAAAAAGGCACTTTACTATCTCTTACATCCTTCCACTTCCAGCACTAGATGTTTATGGAATGACTCTTCACTATGATGAAGCATGAATTTCAATGTGGAATTATTTCTAATTCCTTAAAGAGCCTATCTTAGTGCCTCTTGTGTCTCCAGTTTTGATTAATCAGAATAAATTACCTCAAAACAACCAGTGAGCTGTTTGTTTAAAAAGACTGATAATTAGAGGATATATCTCTCTCTTCTTTGGAAAAAGAAAAAAAAATTCCCTATTAAGACAATCACACTCCCCGGCCCTTTTATGGAGTGGCTTGAATAAGGAATCAGCACTGTTAACTTTTCAGGAACCAGGAAATGTTACTGTTCTCCCTAAATTGCCTGATTTAACAGGTACATCAAGACAAACGGGATGGACGGGACTGTGTCCTGGCAGCTTCGGATCAGAGGGGGCCTGTCACTAGAGATAGTCTAGTGACAAGATATGATTGGAGCTCTAGACAGCATATCAAATCATATACTTGGAGTCCAATATCTTCAGCCTACGTTCAGCTTCCGGTATTAAATATTCCCTTACATCTTATCGTTCTAGCTTCTTTGACTTGTAAAATGGAGGTGAGATCTCTTTCATTACAAGGAAAAAACCTAACTCTGTACCTACCTAAACCAGCCAGGACTAACTATATAGAAAGACACTGACTCAAGCACGCAGAAGGAACAAAATCTCCCAGCTGCAACAAAGGAGTCCTAAGTATTCAAAAGGAGCTGGATCTGGACTTCCTGCTACAGGAAATGAAATAAGATACAAATGTTGCCAGTCAGTCCAGGGTTCTTGCTCTACTCAGATAGGAATCAGGAGCAGCCCTGATACACGTAAGACACAAGTAGTCTCTGTTGCTGCCACAACAAGTGCAGGGGAAGAGCAATGGTGCACCAAAGACACAGCCGGTGACCCTCCTCCAAACAGGTCAGCTGTGAACCTTAGTGGGGTGCTCCACCCAGGAGTACAGTGACACCAGGGTCCGATCACCTCCCCAGGGATCGCCTGATCCAGTCGAGTTGACCACTGAGAGTAACCGGCACGATTCCTGATGCACTTTTGTTCTCCAACAAACACTTCTTTCTAATTTGTAAACACTTCACAAAAGAGAAAATATTGAAATTTTTTTTTTTTACATAAATCAGGTAAGGTACGAAGCCAACTAAACCACGGACTGTTTCCTGATGACAAATGTTTTCCGTTGCAATTTTGCTAAAGCTGGTTTTTTGTGCAAAGTGCAACTGCACTTCTCCTCCACACTTTTGCGGGGTTTTCTCTTTTGCCATCCTCCTACGTCTGTATTTTATTTTCTTTCCAAACATGATTTTGACGCTGATCAAAGCTGACTTCACTGATCTCAGAAGTTCATTTTCCATTTCTTAATTGCAATGGTAGCCATAACACAACTGCAGAAAGGCAATTCGCCATCCAAATGTAGAAACAGAAAGAAAATGGCATTTAGATGATAATTTATCTGCATTCTTCTAAAAATTTAGCACGGTTTTACTTTGATCCCAACATTCTCATTTTAAATTCCCATTGAATATCATCGTACAATTTTCGTGTCTTGAGAAGGAGTAAATTTTTGTAAATTCTTACTGCAAATGGAAATAATTGATATTTATCCCTTTATTCTTGATATTTCATTTTGAAGGTCAGAGTAACATTAATTCAAGTTCCCATTTGATTAAATGTTATGTTGACATTCCAAATTTCCCTTGGCCCCAACTCTAATTCTTTTCCACTTTTATTAGTCTATTTAATCAGAATCACAGCAACTCCAATTGCCTCAGAAGAAAAGGGAAGAATTAGAATGGAGTTATTAATTTTTCCAAAGGGTATGGTAGTGCATGTATAAAACAATCAGGTGGTTAGTAATCACTGCTACAAAATAAGCAGCACAGATGATTTCCCATTGGGATTTTAAACTTTATGAGTAAACTATAAACTAGAGTAAATAGCACCCTCTAGCAGTTATAATTTCTATTAAAAAATGACCTAAAAAATTTTAAGTGACTTTAATTGAAACGTTCAAACCTGATTCTCTGTTTTTGACAGTTAATACAATTAATCTATAGATGCAAATTTAAGACATCTTTCTTTAAATACCATGTATTTCTGAGAATAAATATTCTGTTATATCAAAATGAAAATCTACCTGGGTAGAACAAAAGACAGTAAGCCACTGCTTCTAAAAATTCAGAAAAATGAAAAAGAACATTCTGATTTAAAACAGTGAATTCTTTCCCATGACTAGAAAATCTTCATCAATGAAGATATTCATAAATATAATGTTTTGAAAGTATAATAAAAGCACTGTGCAATCAGAGATAATTTTTTTAAATATTTACATGCCAACAACTGTTTTTCTTTATGACAACTGGAAAAGAATATTGCAAGTCTAGCCATTTCTTTGGAAATTACTGTGACCCTCAAGGAACATTTTTCTTCCTCTAAGCGTTAATGATATCGATAGCAACTCTCCATCTGGTTTCCACTATTTTCACAGGCGTTTTAAATTAAGCTTATATATGTCAATGTTCCAAGATTATCACTGTGTTTGCATAAACCATATGGCTCTTTGACAGACTTGATTACGCCAGTAACATTAGGGAAATATTTAAATGTCACGTCTGCTATGCAAGAAAAAACTCATGTAAAATGGGAATGAAGTTGGAATGGGAAATACTATTTCTACAGATTCGTTCATAATAGCCAATGACTACAGGTTTCTTCTTTTTTTTAATGCAGAACTTCGCGTTGAACTCAGGGCATTCACACTGAGCTACATCCTCCTTCCTTTTTGTCTCATTCTTTCTTCCTCCCTTCCTTCCTCCCTTCCTTCCTTTCTGTTTTAAGACAGAGTCTCACTAACTTGGACAGCCTGTGTATAAACTCACAACTTTCTCCTCTCTGTCTCTCAGAGTTCTGGGATTAAAAAGTATATGCCCAGATATCTCTGTTACTCTCAAACCTAAAGTGATTTAAATTCTACAAAGAAAGTACTGTGTTCAGAATACACTTAGGTTTATCTAAAACTTAAAACTACAGGAAACATACCACGTTCCAAGCATAACTACTGATATGCTCTCTTCTTCATATGGATTATACTAGTCTTACTAAGAATCATAGAAAAGAACAAAGTATCCCTTTAAAAACACAAAGCCAATGAAAAAAAATAAAATAAAAGGCAAAGAAGAACTCTAAGTCAGACAAACCAGGACGACTTTTCTCACTACCAAGTTCTTGTCCTGTGACTAGAAAACTTCAGCAATAATTAGGTCCATGAGAATTGTCTTCAAGTATAAAAAAAAAAAAAAATTAAACTTCCACCCACAATTTATTCTTTTCTATTTGTGACAGAGACCTCCAGCCCCAGGGTCTTGGAACAGGAAAAATCACCAGAACCCTAAACTTTAATACAGAGGCTTTGACTCAAAGGCAAATATATTAATCGCTGCATTTCCTATTTTTTAAAAAGCGTTCATTTTAAAGATACCGTCTCCAAAATCCAGCAAATAACAATGGATGATACTACTCAGTGGGTTTATTCCCCTCTCTCTTCCCCACTCCCTAGGTAGGCTGATCAGCCTCACATGTAAAGGCTTGTGTATGTCCTGTGTGTCCTTGTGTGTGTGTGGAGTGTCCTGTGACCCAGGAGGGCTAAGAAGAGCCCGTCATTATCCACTTCCTCGGCTCTACCCTCACCTTGTGCCAAATCCCCACGATTCGCTTCCATGAGTGTAAACAGTTGGCATTCCAGCAGAAATGCTCACTTCTGGGAAGGGAAAGCTACCGTATCAGCATCTACTGCATTCTCACCTCCCAGGCAGAGGGAGTCAGGCTCTGAGAAAATGGGTAAAAAGAGGCAGCAGCTACATAAGAATCACCTCAACACTTTGCCAGGGAGAACAAAACACAGAGAGGCACAAGGAAAGCTAACTTAGCTTGAATTCATTCAGGGTTAGATCCAATGCAGTAATTCTTACATTGTTGCCTCCTACACCTTTGTTGATGTAACAAAGCATGGCCGTAATGTCATGGGTGATGTAGCACAGGACAGGATTTCCTTCTTTTTATGGCTAAATAATATGCCATTGTTTGTGTACACCAAATTTACTTTACCATTCACCCAGCAATGGACTTTTTGGCCATTCCATCTCTCAGCTGTTGTGAATAATGTTGCAATGAACATGGGAGTATAAATGTCTAGGTCTTGATTTAATACTTCTAAATCTTGATTCAATGCTCTTAAGTCTTGATTCAATACGTCTAGACTGTCATACAACACTTTTAGATCTTGATTCAATACTTGTGTACAAATTCCCAAGAGTGAGATTTCTGGATTATATGGCATTTCTTCTTTTAATCATTGGAAGCATCTCTATACTATTTTCCACAGCAGGAGACATGATGTTAAGTCAAATAAGCCAGTCACAGAAGGCAAATACTGCATGATTTCATTTACGTGAGGTTCCAATGTGGTCAAATTTACCGAAACAGAAAGTAGGACAGTGCCTTCTGGGTGCCTCAGGGGACAAGAAGGAGCAATTTCTGTTCAGTAGATTCAGTTCAGTCACACAACATGAAAAATGTCTAGAGATCTCCTGCGCACCACTGTGCATACAGTTAACAATATTGCTCCTTAAAAAAATGATTAAGCCCCACATGGTGCACAACTGTAAACTCAACATTCTGGGACACTGAGGCAGGAGGATCACAAGGTCAAGCCTGGCCCAGGCAACCTAATGATGTAGGGAGGCAAAAAAAAAAAAAAAAAAATATATATATATATATATATATATATATATATATATATATGTAGAGAGAGCGAGAGAGAGAGATAGATAGATATGTGTGTGTGTGTATACACACATATATATACATATACACATGTATATATATGTGTGTATATGTATATATATACATATATGTATACATATTATGAAGGTGTATTTATTAACATAATTTTTAAATGTGCTTAAAAATATCTGCATTAATTCACCAAGATCAAGTCCTAGGTTGAGTCTTCAATATACAGAATCAATCCTCAGAACCTGAGCAGGTGCTATCCGATGCTGACACAGGAAGACAGAGCTGCCTGGTGAGGAAGGAGTGCTCCAAACAGGGCCATGGGTCTGTCCGGCATGGTCACCGACAGGGTTTCACATCCAAACAAATCAGAGGAGAGAACGCTATCACATTTTTCTACTTTTGTTTGTTTGTTGTGCTTTTGTTTTGTTTTTTGCCTCTTTATAGGTTGAACCCAGAAACCTCACACATACTAGGAAAGTGCTCTGTCACTGTGCTACATCTTCAGCCTCTGCATTTTTTAGTAAGGAAAAAAATGTTTGTGTAATTTTGTTGGTTATCAGTTTCCATACTGCATACTGCATTATGGGTAGAAGGTATCAGGCCTTTCAAATCATCTAAGGCAAGTGTGATCTCAGACATAACATGCTTTTACCTGCCTAATATGAAAAAGGTCTTTGAAAGTGAAAGGCAGAGAATGGATAAAGGTTATGTTAGTAGCAAAGCTGTTCTGTCTGGATATATATATATATATCCATACTGTGTGTAATCCATAACATATGCATATGCATATTTTAATGAAAGACCAGAAAAGCATAAATGGTAAGACCATCATTCAGCTATTTCCTAGACAAAACCACTTCTGAAGCTAATTAACCATGAGGACTATACAAGTGGACATAAAGGGTCAAGGAAACAGAAAACCAAATCAACATTTTCTGAAAGTCTACTCTTTGTTTTGAAACTGTGGGAACAGTATTCAAAAATTCTTCATGTGCTTAAAATAAACGTTTTTCCATACCATATAATTCCATGTGGAATAATCTTAACAATCCAAATGTTATCATTCAACCAATTCTTATGGGAAGTCTGCAGAAAAACCCAAAGACAAGTTCCTATGTTTCAAAACAAAACATGCACACTTTATTCATTTATCTATTTGAGGTGGACCTCTCTCTCTCTCCTCTCTCTCTCTCTCTCTCTCTCTCTCTCTCTCTCTCTCTCTTCTGGTACCAGAGATCCAACTTGTAACCTGGCACTTCGAGGCAGGCACTGGAACCACTGAGCTACTCCCCAGCCCTGAGGTGGATCTTCTTACACCTGACTTGTGGAGCTGCTGCAATGACTATGCATACAGGCATGAACACCACATCTGGGAAAGACGGTCTTTTCCAGCCACCTTTCTAGTTGTCTCAGCTTTCCGTTGTGGAAACCCATTTCCCCTCCTGCGATCATAGAAATCCTGTATATTCTACCTGCAGTGCTTTCCCTTTGCTCACGGTCTTCGGTAGTGTCAGCAGAGCATTATCTGGACCACATCTCACATCTTGCAGTCTGTTCGTTTCCTTGTCCAGGCCACTCAGTGCTATGGACCCAAAAGGCTCACAGAACTAGACAGTAGTCTGGAGAGCTTTAACTGTGATTCATTAGACTCCATTGTGTCATCTTAAAATGTCTGCTAGAGATGCAGCTCAGTGAGAAGGTGCTGGGTTCAATCCCCAGTACAGTGGGCCCCTGAGTTACAAACTTGGTTGTTTGTATTGAATTTTAGTTTTAACTTACAAACTCTTGAGTTACAAACTGAATGCC
>PVIR01045304.1:0-10796 GCA_004026965.1 Petromus typicus
AAACAACAGTGGTCGGTAGTGTTACTGAACGTCGTCCATTTTGCGTGCTTTGCATTGTGCCGCCCATTGAGTTTTGCCAAGGAGAGTTTGTGAAGCGGCCCAATTTGAGGCAGTCATGAGATTCAAGTATCAAACCAGCCTCCGTGAAGATAGGGTTTATGGTTGTTTATGAAATAAAAAAGAAAACCAGGGCATCTGAGGTCTAGTGAAAGATAATTAGAAGTAAAGCATAGCCTGCACATGTGGAATCAGTTGTTGTGATGTTCAAGCTAGGGATAATGGTGCCTGCTGCGATCCCAGCTGAGATAGGAGTATCTCGACTTTAAGTGCAGTCTAGGGAATTAAACACTTAATGAAAACTTGCCTCAAAATAAAAGTACAAGAAAAGGCCCGGGGCATGTAACTTTGTGTGAAGGTCTTGGGTTCGATTGAAAGTACTGAAAAAAAAAAAGAGATAAATGCTATGATATTGAATGCACCTGCGTGCTCTGAGGACGGACCTTTTGGCCCTGTGATGTCAAATGGTCACCCACTGGACACCCGTGGAGCATCCACTAGTGGAAACTCATTAATTTCAATCCTTTTGAGCTACCACCAAGTTTCTGAAGAGCAACTTAGATAGTCATTACCATTGTGACCATCATTACCTGTAGCAAAGCTAATGGGAGCGTACTGCTTAGTTACATGACTTCTCTCTATAGTGAGTGATGGAAGCGGATCCCCCACTGGCCATGGTAGTAGCACCCACAATCCTAGCTCTCTGTGAGGCTGAGGCAGGAGGGTTGCAATTTGAGTCTGCCTGGGTAATTTGGAGGATTTTTGTCTCAGAATTAAATAAAATAGGACTGGGAATATAGCTTAGTGGTTCTGAATTATCTTTTCATTTTTGGTTTTTTGAGATAGGGCCTCTCACTATGTAGCCCATGCTGGCCTTGAACTTGCTATGTATCACAAATTGGCCTGCAGCTTGTCATCCCTTAGTTCCTGAGTGCTGAGGTTACAAGCATGCACTACCACACCTGGCTAATAAATTAAAAAGTCGATATAAGCCAGATGTGGTGTCACATGTTCAATCCCAACACTACAGAGCTTGTGGCAGGAGCAGTGCAGCGAGCTTGGGCCAGATAATGAGTTCTAGGCCAGCCAGGGCTACATAATAACTCTCTCAATACACAAAACAACAACAAAAAGGTAAATAAAAAATAGCACCACTCAGTTATCAAGCCCCAAAGAGAAGCATTATCCTTGAGTCTTTCCCTCCAATCCTACATTCAACACCCACTACGTTCTTTAAATTGTCTTAAAATATATATTCTGAAATTCCACACATACTTGTGTTCTGAAATCAATGCTTTTCCTCAATTTTTCTTTTTGAGATAGAGTCTCTTAGTCTTTCCAGGTTGGGGCCTTGAACTCACTATGTAGCCCAGGCTAGCCTTGAACTCAGCGATCTTCCTGCCTCAGCCTCCTGAAGGCTGGGATTATAAGCATGTGTGTGCCACCACGCCTGGCCACTTTTCACCATCTTAATGCTTCAATCTCCCTTTCCCCCCGCTACTTCTGGAAATTGAACTCAGGACCTTGCACTTGCCAGACAGGTGAGCTACATCCGCAGCCCTTACTGCTTCGATTCTGTGTTCAGTACTAGGTCTCGCCTCATAGCCAGGGCTTCCACTATCACTTCCTCCACAACAGTGTACTCTCTCAACAGTAGACAGAAAAAAAATCTTTTAAATGTAAATGTTGGGCGGAGCTAGAGCTGAGTGACGCAGTCCTTGTCCAGTACTTGTGAAGCTCTGGGTTCCACCCCCACTTGGCCGCCCTCCAAAAGTAAAGATTATTGTGACACTTCCAGTGGAAATTCTTCCACTAGGTTCCCACCCTAGAATAAACATAAACCCCTCATAATTCCGTGGAAGACACACACTACCTCTTGCTACTCTTTATCTGTCCAGACTCTTGATCAGCAGTATCGGTTCGTTTTTCCTTAAACCTCCTTCCCGGAGCTGGTGCACGTCTGTAATCCTAGACCCTCGGGAGGCTCAGGCACAAGGGCGGGAAAGCTGAAGTTCAGTTTGGGTATCCTAGTAACTGAACAAGAGTCTGGTTCAAAATGAAAATGACAAAAAAGGTCTCGTCATGTAGCTCAGTGCAGAAGCCCTGGGTTCAATCTCCAATATCACAAAAACCCCAAACAAAACAAAACAAAACCCAACACACACAC
This sequence comes from Petromus typicus, assembly GCA_004026965.1. Taxonomy (NCBI): domain Eukaryota; kingdom Metazoa; phylum Chordata; class Mammalia; order Rodentia; family Petromuridae; genus Petromus; species Petromus typicus. The sequence goes on from PVIR01045304.1 coordinate 2,225, forward strand.
ACACACACACACACACACACACACACACACACACACAAATTCCCACATTGGAGACAACGAATTAGTCAAGGGATGGACAGTAACACAAATCTAAGGAATTTAGAACACTGAGAAGATTCCTTCTTTAGTGAGTTTAATGTAGGAAGCAGGAATATTAGGTATGTATGTAATTTCTATTGTGGGTGCTGCCAGTTATTTTATTTATTTATTTATTTTTAGGTATTTAATTTTTTTAGGTTTTTTGAGACAGGGTCTCGCTTTTGTAGTTCAGGCTGGCCCTGAGCTCAGCCTCAAACTCACATCACAATCCTCCTGCCTCTGCCTCCCGAGTGCTGGGATTACAGGCGTGAGCCACCACGCCCGGCACTGTGGTATGTGGTACTGGTTGCTACTGGGTGTGAGTCTCCACACCCAGTATTGTTATGTGGTTACCGGGGAATCGAACCTGGGCCCTTGCGCTTGCAAGACAGGCGCCGGAACCACTGAGCTAACTCCCCGGCCCTTATTTTTTTTTTAAGGTTTTTTGAGACAGGGTCTCGCTTTTTGGTTCAGGCTGGCCCTGAGCTCAGCCTCCAACTCACATCACAGTAATCCTCCTGCCTCTGCCTCCCAAGTGCTGGGATTACAGGCGTGAGCCACCACTGGTATGTGGTATTGGTTGCCGCTGGGGTGAGTCTCCACACCCAGTATTGTTATGTGGTTACCGGGGATTGAACCCGGATCCTTGTGCTTGCAAGACAGGCGCCGGAACCACTGAGCTATATCCCCGGCCCGGTGCTGCCAGTTATTAAAACGAGGGCGCCAGCATGCTAAAGATCCACTCTGCCACCGATCTATAGGCTCAGACAGGAAAAACGGAACTTTTTTTGTTTCTTTCACTGTCTAATTTTATTCCTTAATTTATTTTTGTGCCCTGGGGCCAACCCAGAAATTTTTTCCCTATCCTTAGCCCCCTTTATTATTATTATTATTATTACTATTATTATTATTGAAATAGGATCTTGCTATATTTCCCAGGCTGGCCTCGAATTTGCAATCCTTCCGCCTCAGCCTCAAGAGTAGCTGGGATTAAAGGAATGCGCCACCAACAAAGGGGTGAATTTTTGGTTACAGTTATTTGTATGTGAAGCAAAGAAGTGTCTGTTTGCAGTTGTTTGTACGTGTACTCTGTCTCTACAACTGTACACACTTCTATATATAGCTCCACCCCCATGGCGTGTTTTGGGGGAGGTATTTTTTTCTTCTAAACGTCCCTATTGGGCCGGGGATATAGCTCAGTGGTTCCGGCGCCTGTCTTGCAGGCGCAAGGACCCTGGTTCGATCCGGTGGCCACATAACAATACTGGGCAAGGAGACTCACCCCAGCAGCAACCAGTACCACATACCACAGTGCCGGGCGTGGTGGCTCACGCCTGTAATCCCAGCACTCGGGAGGCAGAGGCAGGAGGATTGCTGTGATGTGAGTTTGAGGCTGAGCTCAGCGCCAGCCAGAACCACAAAGCGAGACCCTGTCTAAAAAACCTTAAAAAAAAAAAAAAAAGTCCCTCTTCCTTTGTGCTAAGACCTTACGAATACTACTGTATCAGCCAATTCTTTACAACAGCCATTACTGTTAATAAGCTGTATCTTCATGGAATTATAGTTATCATGACATTTGCAGTACATATGCGGCACTAAAGTAAATGGAAGACCCCCGATCGTTCAATCAATACCCGTCAATGTAACTGGGAATGACAATGGTGAGATCTCTAAGATAAGGGAGATGAAAAACTGAGGTCAGGAGTCAAGCGTGATTCTGCAGAAGAGCTCAGTGGAAGAGATTACCGCTGCGCCGGCCTCCGAGATCACCACCTGCTCGCTTGCGGCTAAACGGAGCAGTCGGCCAGAAAGGCTCCGGAAGGTAAACACCGCGAAGGGCGTGGCAGAGGGCGGGCTCGAGAGGCGCGAGTGGCCAGGTACAAGTGATTGGCAGCTGCCACGTCCACGTGCTTTGAGTTTCGAACTAGCTGTCGCGAGAATTCGATGTAAACAGACCAAATCTCCCTGTCCTCTGGTCCCAATCCTAGACGCCTGGGTGAGGTCGGCAGGAACCTGGGGCATATTGGGCTTTCTGAAAAACAATAAAAACAAAAAAACCATGAAGATTTTGTCTGCACATGAACTAGACCTATTCGTAATTCGTTACCACTTGCCTGCGTTCGCAACCGAACCTGACACATCGGCTTCAGCCGAACTTACATACTGTTGTGTTTTCCCTCCAGTCCCAGCGGATTGGGTAAATCCAGGAGGCGGGTCCGCCTCTTTTCTATTTGCTGGTTGGCGAAACTGACCTCCAAGGGCGGTGCCCGGCCTCGGCCAGTTCGCTTTTGGGATTGGCCAGCAGTGTGGTACCTCTGAGGCGTGGTAGGAAGTGGTGGCCGTCAATCACGAGGGAGACTCCAAACAGTGAGCCTTGAGCCGGAGAACAGCGTTTACCGGCGGAGCGGCCGGTGAGAAGGCTGGCGGGTCTTTGGCTTTGGGGAATCTTGGGGAAGGCGAGGGGCAGGCAGCACGACGGGACAGGGCTTGGCTGGTAGTAGTTCGATGGGGTAGAGGTGTCGAGACTGAGGGGGAGGGGAGAAGGGCAAGGGGCCAGAGGGCGGCCGGGGGCAACGGTGGCTCCGCGTTGGACCGAGTGGGCAGTGCTGTGGCAGCGTCCTCTAGGGAAGCGTGGCCTGAGGGGCTGCTGAGGGTCGCCCTCGGGTGACAGATCGCTTATAGGAAAGGGCTCGGCAGACTGATTCGGGGAAGAACGGGTGGAAGGGAAATGACAGGGCTTAGGGGGCTGGAGCTGAAGGGTCCCCCTTAAGGGAGGGGTAGCTGGGCGAGTTAGGCAAAAGGTGTTTTGGTTGTAGGATGGGGCTCACCAGTTTGTGAGTTTTCGTACAAGGTGCTGGAGTGCTCCCTACCTAGAAGTGATGCTTTGAGGTTCTTTCAGGATTAGATGCAGGCTGTGGGCTTTCATGAGTCCTGTGCAGATCTTTCATATTGATGTGGGTCCTCTTTTAACCATCGCCCAGTGGACTGTATGCTCTTAAAATCCCAATGATTCACAGCTCATTCAGGGCTCAGGATTAGGGATGGAAAGGGAAAAGACAAGGGGCTTCGCACATCTTGTAAGTTTATATTACATATTTGCTTATTTGTCGGGTTATAATAGCCCGACATTAACAAATATAGTTTAATTGTGGTCATGCAGTTTTATTCGTAGATTCTCAGCAGGTTTTATGAAATAGACTGATATCGTGTCACTTGCCCATTGGTCTTGAAATATTCTATAATATATTTAATTATCTCAAAAGAAACAAGTAAAATTTAAAGATACGGCTCTGGAGAGAGCTGTGTGTGTGGTTGTAAATACAACCGTATTTTTATGCCGTATTTATTTTTCTGATGCCGTGTTACACTTGCGTGTTATGATCTTGTTCTGTATCTAGTTTTTCTTAGAACAAAAGAGTTCCAGCAAGTCTTAACTGGTTTTGTGGTTCTGAGGTTTAGATTAAGAAAAAACTCTTATGAATATTTGAAAACAATCTTTTTTTTTTTTTTAAAGTTCTTTATAGTTCAGGCTGGTTATGAATTGTGTATATGTAGCAGCCTTGAATTTACAGCAGTCTTCCTGCCTCAGCCTCTTGAGTGTTACAGATGTGGGGCAGCATGCCTGGCTGATAATTTGGAATTTTGAGAGTCTATTTCTCTTTTTGCTTTTCTGGGAATGTTTCCTCAGAGGACTCCATTGAATAACCATTTCTATGTTTTTGTTCTGGAAACAGGTTTTATGAGTGAAGCTATGGCTACAGATTCCCCTAGAAGACCCAGTCGATGTACTGGCGGAGTTGTGGTTCGCCCTCAGGCTGTCACGTAAGCACATTTCAGATAAGCCCAATAGCTGATGTAATCATTACTTAGGAAAATAAATAGCATTCCCATTTTCTTTTTCTTTTTTCTTTCTTTTTTTTTTTTCCCTGGTACCAGGAATCATACTCAGGTCCTTGCACTTGCCAGATAGGGGCAGTACAACTGAGCTAAATCGTCAGCCCTCACATTTTTCTTTTGAATAGTGCTTAGTTTATAAAAGTCCAATTTTGGCTTTACAGGTTGAATATCCTTTTCAAGGCAAAATAAAAGGAACAAATGAAATATTATGGCTTGTGTTTAGATGTCATGCCTGGGGTGGTGGGGCATGCCTGTAATCCCAGAGCTCAGGAGGCTGAGGCAGTAGGATCTCTGGGAGCTTGAGTGGAATACATAGGGAGACCTTCTCTCAAAAAAAAGAAAATAGCGGATCTTCCCAGGTGGTGACCGGTGCCTATCATCTCAGCACCCGTAAGAATGATGCAGCAAGATCACAAATTCCAGCCTAAACTGCTAGAGTAGGCAATTTAGCATTTCAGAGAGGCTGTCTTCAAAAACAGGAAAAGGAAAAGAAAAACAAATGGTTGAGGATGTGAGTAGTGCAGAAGCCCTGGCTTCCATCTGCAGTCCTCCTGTAAAGGAAGAAAATCCTATGATACACCCATTTAGTTGGCACGATCAGTATGTTAAAAAACGAAATGTGGTAAGGTACTTTCCTATTGTGCTCAAGCACCTGGCTTTGATGTTAGATACTCCTAATACTACCATATATGGTCAGAAAATACAAGGAGTTCAGTTAGCATCGTTTTGTGATATTCAAAAGTTATATACAAAGTTATGCTCAGAGTGTTTGATTGAACTCGCTGAGCTCCATTCCCAGCCTTAATTTGCCCCAGCTGGGCTGGAACTTGCTGTCCCCTGGCCTCAGCCACCTGAGTGGTGGGATTACAGGCATATGGCACCCTACTTGCCGTATATTCTAGGGATTTTTTTTTTTTTTAGGTTTTTTGAGACAGGGTCTCACTTTTGTGGTTCAGGCTGGCCCTGAGCTCAGCCTCAAACTCACATCATAGCAATCCTCCTGCCTCTGCCTCCCGAGTGCTGGGATTACAGGTGTGAGCCACCACGCCCAGCACTGTGGTATGCGGTACTGATTGCTGCTGGGCGTGAGTCTCCACACCCAGTATAGGTATGTGGTTACCGGGGAATCGAACCCAGGTCCTAGCGCTTGCAAGACAGGCGCCAGAACCACTGAGCTAACTCCCCGGCCCCTATTCTAGGGATTTTTTGACGAGGGATATTGTATATTCTCTAGAAATTTATAATCCAACATGGCTTAGAGAAACGTTTGCTTAAAGTGAGTGTAATCTTTTGTTTTTGTTTTGTTTTTTGAGACAGGGTCTCTGTGCAGTTGAGAGGAGGTGGGCCCGGAGGGGTGCTGAAGGTATATGCAGTTTAGGGTGTCCTTGAACTCTCTGTAGTGCAGGCGGGGCTCAGATTTTCAGTGATCCTTCTCCCTCAGCTCCTTGAGTGCTAGGATTGCGGGCATGCTCCACCACACTTGGCTAGTTTAATCGGTAAGAAGGAAAGAAAAGATGCCAGCAAAACAGTGTAAGTATTTTATTAGTGTGATCAGCAGAGGTTTAGGTAATACTTTAGAGTATATCTTTAAAGGCTAAGTAGAATTTAGGCTCTTAGAATCAAAGGTACATTTTAGACAAAGAGAATAGAGTAAGCAAATATAGGAAAGCTAAACGATTGTTTTAGAAATGAAATTTAGTTCTGATACCGGCAGGTTGAACTATTTAAAGTAGTTTTAGGTGCATAATTAACACCCTGTAGTACTTGCTTTAGGAGAAACTCGTGGGGTTTTTTTGTTTGTTTTTGAGATAGAGTCTCACTGTTAGTTGAGGCTTACTTTGAACTCGCTGTGTACCTAGGCTGGCCTAAAACTCACTCTAGCCCTCCAAATTTGGAATTACAGGTGTGTGCCACCCTGCCAGGCTTCTTTTACGTTTTACGAATGCTCTTAGTGAACTGCTAGTGTGAGTGCAAGCCTATAATCCCAGCACTCTGGAATGCTGAAGCCAGAGGAATACAAGTTCTCAAGTTCAAGGCCAGCCTGGATAACATGGTGGTTTAGGGAGACCCTGTCTCAAAAAATAAAAAAGTGTTGGAGATGTAGCTCAGTCTGAAGGCCGCCTTGGGTTCAGTTCCCTTTACCATAAACAAACAACCAGACGAAGTGCTCTCAGGGAGATTGTGATAATGTGGATTATTTCTTTTGGGAAGTTGAGCATGTTACAAAATGATTACCCTCTTCTACTAACAGAAGTGTATGTATAATATAATATTTTACTGTTCATTTCCCAACCTTATATTTCTTTGTTACAGATCATGGAAACAAGTTAAATTATTATTTATATAATAAATTATTATCTATGAGCTAGGTGCTATTTTTCATCTGCATTTTACAGATGAGGAAACCAAAGCTGCAGTTAGGTGGTGCTAGGTGACAGGGAAGGAGGAAAGCCAGGTCAAGTGCAGGCAGTTTGTCTGCAGGGTCTTTGACCTTGTTCAGTGCCACCTCACCATGCAGTGTTCAAGGTTTTTTGTTTTTTTTCTAATGCAATACATACTTTTATTTATTTATTTTCTGGTCCTGAAGATTGAGGCCAGGGAGCAGTGAGCTATATACTCAGCTCTTTTTCATTTTAGTTGGAGACAGGTTCTTGCTAAGTTTCCTAGGCTGGTTTTAAACTTGGGAATTTTCAATCCTTCCTCAGCCTCTTAAGTAGCTGGGACAATAGGTGTGTATCTCTGCACCCTGTTTAGGTTTTTTTAAAAACATTTTTTATTTTAGCTCTTTCATTCAGTGTTCTTTTGACAGATAATGGTTCAGCATTTACTACATGCCTAACTACTGGACAAAAGGTTCTAGAAATAAAAGATACATATATGACAGATAGATTCCTTCCTATATTAGAGCTTATATTCTAGTGGGGTGAACTAGTAAGTAAGGTCATGAATAGTTCTTGGATGTCATCCGTGCCCGGTGTGCCTTGGTGGAGAGTGATGCATGACTGTGCATAAGCTTATCAGGAATGGTCTCTCAGGGAAGCAGTAATTAAGCTAGAGGTACGACTTTTTTTTTTCTCAAGACAGGGTCTCATGTGTAGTTCAGGCTGGCTCTGAACCTTACTGTGATCCTCCTGACTCCGCCTCTTCCAGGGACGCACCATCACACCTAAGATAATACTCTGAGGTCTTGAGCAGAGAGGATGGTGTGAAGGTCTTGATTCAAAGACGAGCTTGGTGTGTTCTAGGAATTGAGGTGGTATAAAGGTGAAGCAGAGTGGCTTAGAAGAGTGGCAAGAAAATGGAAGTCAGAGAGCTGCTCGGCTCTCTCTCCTCTCTTCTTATTTTTTAAAATTGAATTTTTTATTGGTATATTTTATATATACATCATAGTCAACATTGGGATCTTCTTTCTTTTTTTTTTTTTTTTGCTGGTTATTAAGCAGCGGTTCACACGTGCTAAAATGTGTGCTGTGCTGCAGTTAGCCCTACCCCCAGACTACTTGTTTTTCTGCCTAACCTAAAGTTAGCCCCAAAGAGGAATTGCTCTAAGGTATATTGATTGCTCTAAGATTTAAGATTGTTCATGTTTTTCTACAGGTGTAATTTCTTTTCACATCTTTCATGAAATAAATTTGATATGGTAGGGTCAGGGATTTAGCTTAGTGGTTCTGGCATCTGCCTGCAAGTGCAAGGTCCTGGGTTCAGTCCCCAGTAACCACATACAATAGTGCCACCCAGCAGCAGTCAGTACCACAAACCACAGTGCTGGGCGTGGTGGCTCACGCCTGTAATCCCAGCACTTGGGAGGCAGAGGCAGGAGGATTGCTGTGAGTTCAAGGCTGAGCTCAGGGCCAGCCTGAAGTACAAAAGCAAGACCGTGTCTCAAAAAAACCACCCCCAAAACCAAAAAAATAACTTGATGTGGTATGTTTTATTTGTTTTTTGCTCACTGAGCTACATCCTTAGCTCCTTTTCTTTTTCATTTTGAGACAGTTTGCCTGAGTTACTAGGTTGCCCAATCTGCACTTGAATTTGTGATCCTGCTGCCTTAGCCTTGCAGAGGCTGGTGCTGGGATTAAAGGCTATGCCATCTTGTCCAGCTGATTTTGTGTTTGGAAGAAATTGTTTTTTTCCACTTGACAACATCCATATACCTTTTATTTGAAATATTTCCACCAGCTCTGAACCATGGGCCTGCTGCTTCTGGCCTATATCCTCTGTCTGTCTGTCTCTGTCTGTCTGGTCTATATCTAGTGCAACACCAGAGATTGAACCCATTAGCCATTCACCACCTTTTTTTTGAAACAGGGTCCTTGCAACCCAGGCTGGCCTGGAAGTTACAGTCTTTTTTTTTTTTTTTTTTTTTTTGAGGCAGGGTCTCGCTTTGTAGTTCAGGCTGGCCCTGTGCTCAACCTCCAACTCACATCACAGCAATCCTCCTGCCTCTGCTTCCCAAGTGCTGGGATTACAGGTGTGAGCCACCACGCCTGGCACTGGAATGTGCTACTGGTTGCTGCTGGGCGTGAGTCTTCACACCCAGTATGGTATGTGGTTACCGGGGATCAAACCCGGGTCCTTGCTCTAGTTATAGACCAGA
>PVIR01045305.1:0-10929 GCA_004026965.1 Petromus typicus
GCTAGTATGGTTTCTGATCTACAGGAATTGTGGGATACTAGGTTAGCATGGAAGCTTCTAAGTTTAAGATGATCATATGGTAGCAATAGAAAACTAATTCAAGACTATTACTGGTATTATTACTGTATTACATTTAAAAACTTGATCTTATTATTTATGGATTGGATTGTTTCCATTTGAGTCTCACTATGATTAATGATGCTGTGTGCATTATTATATATGTTTTTTGGCAAATGTGTATGCATATTTCTCAGGATAAGCAATCTGACTCAGTTGGTATGATTATATTGTATTCATGTGTGCAGTCTTAGGATGTACTGCCAGTAATTTTATCAAAGTGATAGCACTAATAACATATAATTGTGCCGTATACGGGCATGTCAGTTGTCTTGCATCCTTGCCGACACTTGGTGGGTAATTTCTAAGGGTCTAGAAGAAACAGCTGTTTTTAGAAGCATTTACTTCTAAATATATTTAATTTTTATTTATGTTTCTTTAATGACTGTGGTACTTACTGGGTGCGCAGATATCACCTTTGAGAAACAGGTGCCTCACACTCTGTCACGCAGTCAGGCAGTGGCAGCGGCGTGGTACCTGACTGGCTAACCACTCCCTCAAAGCTGTCTGTCCAGGGCTGTGTTTGGACATCCCTCCGAGCTTCTTGCGGTCACAGGGGTGCTTCCTGGAGGTGCTGGACCGAGGACGTGATGCTAGGATTAAGTGGTTGCTTATCGCATTGTGACTTGTGGTCTGCTCTGTCCTGCCTGCTGTGCATCTTTGTCTGCCATGCCACCCACCCTGTCTTAGAGCCAGCTGATTATAGACAGAAACTTCTCCAAACTATGAACCAAAATAAATCTTTCCTCCTTTAACTTTGAGTGTCGAATATTTTGCCTTAACAAAGACAAATGGTAAGATAATTGGTAAGGACAGGAGCTCAAATGAAGTCAGACAGTTTCTGATGCAGAGCACAGAAACCCTTCATGAGCCAAAGAGACAACGCACAACTTAGTCCAGGTAGATGCTCTGATGTGGCCTAAGTCGGCACCACCACTGAGAAGTGCTGTCTTCAGAAAGTACGTCTTCCTCGCAGAAGAGAAAAGGAGTTTGATTATGGAACGTAAGTAAATTTTCTCTCTAAGCCAAAGCTAGGTCTAGCTTCCAAGGTGCTACATAAACTTCCCTACAAGATAGTCTGATATATATTAATCTGATACATAATTATTAATAATTTCATACAATAGAGCTATATGTTTCTACCTGTACATATAGATGTAATTATTCACATGTATATTACATACACATACATGTCATACTATATGTGAAGATGTGATTCTTAATAATACATATGCTGTTTGTTGGATACACAGCCTTGAAAAGATAGTTTACCATATATCAGGCCACATAATATGTATGTGTGTGTGGATATGCATGCTACATTGATATATTATGAATTGTCTCTCAATATACTTTTTCCTGTTTTTCTTTGTACCATCTGCTTTTCTTTAGATAGATTGATAGATTAGAAAGAATACAGACTATAGCTTTTCAAATGTTTCCTCCTTCATACCATAAACTTACCTCAAAATATTTTCTTAGTTCTTTACTTTTTGTCTTATGTCTTATTCATTTCAATTATTTCTAATTTATGTAGTGTTTTTCTCCTATCTGCAGGTTATTTAAAAATCACATTATTATCCAAATACTTGGAAGATTTTCTACTTTGCCCTTTGTAATTAATTACTAAGTTAATTTATTAGAGTCAGAAGACAAGCTCTGAATAAAGTTCAGTGTTTTGAATTCCATTAGAGCTCGATGTAAGACTTGGACTGTGGTTGATTTATTTTCTGAAATACTCATGGATTCTTGAGACAAATGCATGTTTTGCAATGATCTGTGGTACTGTTCTGTGTACATAAATTGGGTGATGATTAATTTTCTTCTAATTTCTTTGTTTTTAATTATTCTTTTTTCTGCTTCCCTTATCAGTACTTACAGAGGTAAGTTGCAAACAGATTTATCTAATTCTTTTATTTTTTTCAATTTTTGATTTATATGTATCAGCACTGTGAAATAAAAAGAAATTTAGGCTTGCTATACTTTGGTTGGGTACATTGGTCCTTTTATTATTATTAAATGTCTTCATCTGCAAAAACATTTATTCAAACTCTACATGTGTGATATTAGTAGAGTTACGCTCGCTTCCTCCAGCGTGATGACTGCATCTACGCTCAGTTTTTATGTCATCTGATGCTTGTAAGCAATGTAGAATTGGGTTGTATGTTTCTGTGTATGCTTGAAGTCTTTTCAATGCAAACTTTAGTCAATTTATATATAAAATATTCATTAATATTATTTGATTTAAATATTTCCTTATACCATATTTTTTACTGTCATGATAGCTGTTCCCCTGCCCACTTTTTATCTTTTAAAATGATATTTTGTTACTAAATTTTTCCATGACTCTAAATCTTTTTCCTTCAGTTTTTTCTTACATTAAGGAGCATAATATTCATTCTTAACTTATTAATTCTATTTCAAAACAGCATGTTTTACATTTATTTAACAGTGTAAGGACTTACACTACTTAAATTCTATTTACTTACCTTTAATATTTTAGGTTTTATTGCCATTTTCTCTAGCTTTACATATTTAAAAGTCTGAAAGCATTATTAACTTTTATTTAACAAATCAGTCTTCATTTACATATTCCAACATATGTCTTTTATTCTCTTCATTTTTCCTGCTTTTTATTTATTTACTTCTACATGATATTTGTTTTTTCTTTTAATAACTTCTGTTACTGTGCCAAATAATATCACTCTACAAAAACCGTGAATATTAGTTATTTGCCTGAAAATAGATCTTTTGCATTGAGTTTTGAATGATGCTTTCGTTGAGCATGAAATGCTTGGTTTACAGTTATTTTCTTTTTGCACTGTTCATGTCTTACCCCGTTTTCCTCCAGGTTCCCTAGTTGGTTTTGGAAGATCTTCAGTAGTCCTTTTATCCCCACTGAAAATGATGTTTTTCTCTTTGGACACTTTAAACTTAATCTTTCTTTCTCTGAGAGCATTTTTATATTTTTTTTATTTTAGCAGTTTTACTGGAAAATACCCAAGCATATTTTTTCTGTTATTTACTATGACATCTTAAAATCTTGATTCCACAGCTTGATGTTTTCTCATTTCTTTTAGAAAATCCTGAATTAAAATTTCTTCTGATGTTCTTTCTCTATTCTTAGGGGAATATACATGAGTTTCACTGTAGCACAAATATCTTCATCTTCCTATGATGTGTTTCCGATCATATATGTGTATGTATACGTGTGTGTGTGTGTGTGTGTGTGTGTGTGTGTGTGTATACACTTTAATCGTGTCTCAGAATGCAGTACTAAAACTCTAACGCACATGACTGGAACTTGTCTCCAAATGGATGAGGCTTAAGGATGCCTGGAGTAGTTCAAGCTATTTCACTGAAATACTTCCAAAAGTCAAGGTATTTTCAGTTGGATTGATCAGTTTCACGACAACTCAAGAGCTTTTCTAAAATTAAATGCCAGTGTTGCAAGATCAGAGAAGCAGAACAGTCTAGCGAGCTCATCGTCGTTAGGCAGACGTTTGTGAAATTCTCATGTTCAGCTAGATTCCTACACCTGAACTGGTCCCTGTCTGTTTGGACTTCTCTAGACAGCAACTCTCCAGTATCTGGCCCATATGTACCAGACTCTGAGATGTATATTAGGATGTCTAGTAGAATACTCATATCATAAATTCCACGTTTTCTTCCTGCCTTACTCTTTTTGATGCATGCTTGGAAATTCTGGGCTCATGTGCTGGGTACTCACAGGTTTGGCTTTCAAATTTATACATTTTGCTTTGTCTCAAATGTTATGTTTACTTTTGAATCTCCCAGATTGCATCTTTATGTTCTCTCATAGATTATAGACTAAATTCTTTCCTTCAAAGCTATTTTAGGAGTGCTTAGAAAAGAATTTCAGACAAATAATTGTAAACACTGCAGACGTTGATTTTTCTATTTCATTCTTGCTACTCTTGAATATTACTTCTGCAGGTTTTGTATTACTTTTTGATGATCACGAGGTGGCTCTGCAAAACACCATAGATTTATTTTGAATAGGATGATCACATATTATTACTTTAATTTTAGATCAGTGTATAATTCATGTTAATAGTATTTATTGAATATACAAAGCTAATAAATTACAGACTTAGGACAATAAACTGAAGGGTTTTTTAATATTATAAAAGTCATGATTTTTTTTCTGAAATGTGATTTCTTTTTACATGATGTTTACAGTTTTAAAGAACTTCAGTAATCTAGAACTCTGAAAGAACTTGTTCCATATATAGGGAAGGACAAATCCCCTGCTCTCATTAGCTGTTGGATTTGGTTCTGCAGCAGATTCATTTACATGAGTTTTCTCTTTTCTTCTCTCCCATTGTTGTACATGGTCAGCTCCTTTGATGTTTGCCATGTAAATTATAAAAATGCATGAAGAATTAAGAGATGGAATTAATCACAAGTAACCTCTTTTCTTTTGATAGAGAGAAGGAGAAAAATGTCACCAGGTACGTCTGGCAGTTGGAAACGGCTTACGAAGTGACATATGGAGACAATTTTTAGACAGATATGGAAACATTAAAATGTGTGAATTTTATGGAGCTACTGAAGGAAACATTTGTTTCATGAATCACACTGGGAAAATTGGGTCAGTTGGGAGAACAAATTTCTTTTACAAAGTAAGTATAGTATTTTATTTCCATTTGGGTTTTTGTTTGTTTTACTTTTATGAGACAGGATGTCACTTTCTAGTTCAGGCTGGCCTTGAGCTCACTATATATAGCCAGGCTGTCCTTGAATTCACAGAAATCCTCCTGCCTCTGCCTTCAGAGTGCTGGGATTACAGGTGTGTGAAATGTGATACCAGGGGTTGAATTCGAGACCTTGTGCTTACCAGGAAGACACCAGAACCACTGAGCTAAATCCCTTGTATTATATTTCTAAAATACTATATTTCTAAATATATTATATTAATTATCTTTTATATTCTAAATATATTTCTAAATATAATGAATTTAGCTACCCTCTTCTAGACCGTATACTTATAAATTATGATATTACCACCTTTTTTTAAAAGTTGAGATCTTCTTTAAGTATTTGTTGTAAATGAACTATGGGGTTATAGAATCTCCAAAGCTCAGTCATCTCCCATGTTGTCCCTCTGTGACATATGATTAATGATATGCATTTTTTGATGAGTTTTACAATTTAATGGTATGATGTACAAATGGTCAGCATAGTCCTGATATATACTAATTTTATCTTTCAATTTTCCTTGAGTCTTCTTATTCTAGCTTTGCTAGTTATTTTTTATCATTGATATCACTTAAGTACAGGCTTCTTTCTAATACTATTTTTCTTTAAAGCATCACTGAAATCTTAAAAGCAGCCAAAGAAATAACATTTTTAACATTGAAAGTTTGTCAGTGAATTGTTCAATAGCAACAATAACAGGCAGAACACAATAGAGAGATGTCCTTAACTGGCTGGGAAAAAATAACTGTCAAACAGATTTTCTATCAAGCATAATTTTTTAAAAGAATAAAGCTGAAAATAAGGGGAAGCTTTTCAAACTTCATAAAGTAAATTTGATTTTAAAAGCCTCAGAGAAATTAAAAATATCTTCAATGATATATTTAAATACTTTAATAAAGAAATTACCAGAGGGGGCCAGGGAGTTAGCTCAGTGGTTCCGGCGCCTGTCCCGCAAGCGCAAGGACCCGGGTTCGATTCCCCGGTAACCATATAACAATACTGGGTGTGGAGGCCCACACCCAGCAGCAACCAGTACCACATACCACAGTGCCGGGCGTGGTGGCTCACGCCTGTCATCCCAGCACTCGGGAGGCAGAGGCAGGAGGATTGTGATGTGAGTTTGAGGCTGAGCTCAGGGCCAGCCTGAACCACAAAGCGAGACCCTGTCTCCAAAAAAAAAAAAAAAGAAATTACCAGAACTAGTAAACAGAAAAGTCCAGACATCTAATAACTATCAAATTCCTATTCTTCTCAAGTACTCAGGAAATATTAATAAAAATTGTGTCAGTTAACAAACTACAATAAATCTCAAAGGACTGATTAGATAGGTTCTATTCTTAGAAACAGTTCAATTAAGCTAAACTTAACTTTTTAAAAAACAACTAATTTATCTTCTGGAAAAATAATGGGCCAACTCAAAACTACATAATAGAAGTTGAAAGATATTATGAGTTGGGTTATAGTTTAAAAACTCCTGAACTTGATGAAAACTAGTTGACTGGAGCTAAATGTCTTATGTGTATGCTGATTTTAAAAATATTAACCAATGTAAATTCAAAGAAAAATAAAAAGAATAAAATAATAAAGAGCAAAAAGTAATGCAGTAAGATGATTAGCAAGAAATGTCAAAAAATATAAATATAATTTTAAAAAATTGATGAATAGAAAGAAGGCTCAACTAACAATATAAGAAATGGAAAGAAAATATTACAGCTACTTTAGAAATTAAAATAATAGAAGGATATATTGGATGAACTGGTATCAATAAATTTATGATTGTCAGACAACTGGACAAATCTCTCGAAAACTTTAACCTAACATTGCTAACTCAGCAAACATCACACTAAATAAAATGAATTCATACCTCACATTTCTCCTGAGCTCAGACAACTTCCCTGTTAAGTGTACCGAGTATTCAAAGATCAAAAAATTCCAAACTCGGAGAATGAAAAAGAAAATTTCCAACTCATTTTCTGACCCTAGAGTGACACAATGAATACTGACACCCTGGAGCCAGTTCTCTGCGTATGTAAGGGCGGAAGAAAGGCCTTCACTGGTCAGAGTCCCCTCCTGTGCCGCTTCCTTCAGTGGCTGACCTGGGCCTCTGAGGGTTCCCGGGTAAGCTGCTCCAGCTCTTCGGAATCATATTTGAGTAGACTTTAAGAGCTGCATGGTACACGTGTTAGCACATTTGTATTATATGGGTCCTTGGTGCCTTTACTTTTATAGAATGAGATTTCTGTGTAATAAACTCCCTTCCTCAAAGAACAGCTAGCAGAAACAACAACCATAAATGCATTTGACTTCATTGTCAGCAGTGATTCTTTTCAGTGTCTGAAGCAGTTGATCTGCGTGATCCTTCGGGCCGTCAGGGTTCCTTCCGTCCGGCTGCCTACGGGAGGCTCCGGTAAATCCCACTGACTTTTTAACCTAAAGAAGGAGCAAATCACTTTTACGACACATTCTTTGGAGTTGGTAAAAGTTTAGTTTATAAATCAGAAATGTACTTCTGTTCTAGATAGCAGTATTTTTGGAAAGTAAATATTGATGTTCCTCAGTTTTGCATTCTTTGCAACTGAATTTCTCAACTCATCACTCTATTACAAATTTGTGAGTAAAGTCCAAAGTAATATTTAAAGAATATGATAAAAGTCATTTAATTTTTCATCTTGAGTTTTTTTTTTTATAATTTTCTAATGCTTTAAATCCTGCTCTTCCAGAGTGCAATAATGACCATGTAAAAAGTCATTATTTACTCCAATTTATTTGGAAAATGTAATTTTCAACTAATTTTAGTTTCTTTTTTTTTTCTACTTCATAAAAGAAAAAGAGTTGTACCTAATACCATATAGACTCTGGTCTACCTTTTACTGTTTTTTTCATATGCTGTTTTGTTAAATAACTGCTAAACAGAATAAATTTGGTCCAATAATTGTTTCATAATTAAACAGGGGATCTGATAAATATGTCTCTTACAAATTTGAATCTAATACTAGGTTATGCTTACTGTTCAGAGGGAAAAAAACACCTCCAAACAGATAAATATTACATGTGAATGAGAAAGATTAATCAGCAGTCCAGGCCTCTAAAATTGAAATGTCTTTCTTACATGCTGTGCCAACTGTAAAAGCATGAAAATCAAGGGGTAGTGTCTGTATGCAACTCCAGGGCAAACATAAAAATTCTAGCGACAATATATTTGAAAGACAAATCCAAGTAGAAACTTTAAACAACCTGCTTATAATTTGAAAGGGACAAACATCAAATATATAAAGAACATAAACTTTGATATAAGGAAGAAAATAATTTTAATAAAAAGTAGCTGAAATATAATAGATATTAAAATAACAAATATACTTCAATGCAGCCAAGAAATGTTGAGGAAAGCATTTTTCACTGGATTCAAAATATGACAATATGCTATTTAAAAATAAGAACCCAAAATAGAAAAATCAATTTAAAAAACTTAGTAAGTATGCTTAGCTCAAAGAAAAACTAGAAGAAAATTGAAAATGTTATGGAAAAACTTAAAACCAAAGTGAATTATAAATATTTTTAGGGAGCAAAACGAGTGAGGTTAATAAATCATGAAACCGGTGAGACTGCACAGCTGTACTCTCGGCACTCAGGAGGCAGAGGCAGAAGGATCGCTGTGAGTTCCAGGCTAGTCTGAGCTACATAGGGGGTTCCAGGCCAGCCTGAACAACAAAGCGAGACCTTGTTTCAAACCCTCTGCTCAAATAAAGCAGTTATAAAACTAAAATTAAGAGGGAAAAAATGCAACGAACAAATAATAGAAAGCAAAAATATATCCTGAAAATAGACCCTGATCTAACATGTGCATAAACAACTCTCCTGAAAACAGAAGATTGAAAAGAACAATAATTCAAGTAAATGAGAAAAATTATTTAAATGAAGATTTGAACCATTAGCCAAAAAGTATACTATATTCCAGGAAAAGAAATTTGCTACAGAATGATCATTAGAAAAGCATGTTCTGGTGAAAATATTCAGCAGAATAAAAAGGCGCATAGAGAGCTGAGGTGTAGAATACAGAGTGTACAATGGGAAGCACAGTTGAAGACAGGGACTATCACAGGCAATTATCAAAACAAAGACAAATGCCCAAAGAAAGAGAAAAAGTAAAGGAATGTCTTCATCTAAGGATTTTGGTTTTGGCTCCAGTGTTCTTAAGGGACAAAGGCAAAAGATACTTTCTCAAAATGTTAAGGAATCAGAGAACATAACACCCATGGATTTACAGAAATTCACTACTTCTCCGTAAAATTCACTGAGTAAAGATTCTGTTCACCTGAAGATCAAACAAAACTTAGAAGAGATAAGCTTCCATTGAAGATTTGATGGTGAGCACTGATTCTAGTTAAATATAGAAGATTTATGTACATAGATGGAAGAATTATGTACATAGATGGAATCAAAACATAAAACCTGACAATATGAACATAACTACAGCACTAACAAAAACAGGTTAGGTAAGGAAAAAACAAGAATTATAAGTGGTAATTCTCACTTCTTTCATGCTTTCATGTACATAATATCAAGATAAAACATAGATTGATAAAAAGGCTCATTTCTCAGCATTTTCGTAGTCCTTTTTATTGTCTTAAATTTAGTTACTTTTTGTAAGAATGACAAAAGCCAACTGCGGAGTTAGGGAGTATTCCATACAAAACCACTCTCATCTCTGACATCAGCTGGAATTTTTGGAGACCTTTAAGCCACGCATAGGTCACGATTCATCAGAAAGATTCATAGAACTCAATGAATGTAGTCACGGCTATAGCTTATCACAGCTGAAGGCTGTGGATTCCAGGCAGTCAAGGAGGAAATGTGTAGGGCAGCACCCAGGAGAGTGTGGGAGGCACAGCTGGATGATGGGCCATCCTATGGAGTCAGCACATCACCTTGCTGTCTTTGACATGTGACAGTACATAGAAAGGGTTGTAAGCACAGAGGAAAATGCTGGGAGCCTTGGTAGAGAAGTATATGGGGGATTTGATCACACAAATCTTGGCTGCCCAGATGGATGATCTCCATCTCCCGTTTCTCAGAGGTGAAGCTGGATAATCCAAAGCCCCTCTCATTATATCTGTTTAAATCAGAAACTCCCTAAAATGATACTGTTACTACGTGGCTGGTCCAGGTTCTTAGACACATTCCTAGAACAGTGTTAGAAAGGTTGAGATGTTACCTCTCAGACCTTTGCAGAGCCGGGTTACATTCTTTAGTAGGAAGTCACAGGTAGTCCACTCTGAGTCTTAGCCTTGCCTTGACTTGACTTTGCTGAAGTACTCTGTTTGTATAGATGTCTGAATATGCAAGTGGAATGGCCATTCTCCACAGCCATGGAATGGAGGCCCACAGCCCTGGGGAAGCCACTTAGCAGGACTGGTACCAGTGGCCATGCAGCTGGGCTCTGAGTGCTCACATACACGTGTCTTCCAGGCAACTCGAAATACAGCTGCTATTTTTGTAATGCTGCCATTAGTGTAACCTCATGGAGCAGCCTGAAGGCAGGAAGGGTAGGGGTACTGCTCTCTGAACACTGATGCTTGAATCCAGGCTACGTCTAGAACATCTCACTCTGTGGTTAATTTCATTTGAGGTGTACAGTTACCCAGTTTTGGGCCATCACATTCCCAAATCCAACAGCAGACACTCTGAAAAGTGTTTTGCTGCGGTGTGGATCTCTCACAGCTGTGCTGCATTAATCTGAAAGAAATAACACTCACGCGGATAGCACCAGAGTCTGGGAACTTTTTTCCAAAACTTAACTTGGGTTAAAACAGGAGAGAAAAGAAAATAACGAATAAGGCTCTGATTTGGTTTGACAAGGACAACAAAGGCAGTTCTAGAACTTCTGGGATCTTTCAACCAGCCACTAGGCAAGTGACCAATGTCCTATTTTCCAAAATAAAAGGCTGACAAAACGAGGTTGCATATTACCAGAGTTCCATGTCCTTTTCCATTGGCCCTAACCTTAAAGCAGGGTAACATCAGCTTGTCCTGTGCAGTGTCTCCCTCATTAAACGGCTCTTAGGCTCTGAAGAGTTTGCCCTAAAGTAAGTG
>PVIR01045306.1:0-10782 GCA_004026965.1 Petromus typicus
AAAGAAAATATGACCAAAGCATTTTCTAACACTACTGGAAGAACTAAAAGCTGCAGGAAATAAAGCTACAGTTGCTCAGCTGAGAAAGCCTTCAGGAATAGATACACTTTCTTCATAGCTACTTTTGTAAGTAGGAAACTAAATGTACTACTCTATAGCTAATATCTGTGCAACATAAAAGCAAACTCATAGAAATTGAAGACCCAGTTGTAGAAGTGAAGAGATACAGGTAGAGACTACGAAGTCAGTTGTGTTGTAGTGGGTGGTGGGAAAGAACAAGCAAAAAGAAGGTAAGGAATGTCTGCCTATATTGGATTATTCTCTGTGAATTTTATATGAAATGGAAGTTGACACAGTTCACTACCTATAAATAAAACACATTTTTAGATCAAACAGCCATTTTTCGCCAGGTCACAAAAGCTCAGCCAGCAACAAAGTCAAATAGAAATGGAACAAATGGATTTACTTAGATCATCTTAGGCTTATTAGTCATTTATTTCATTTTCAGTTTAAGACTAGTTAGTGGGTAAAGATGGAATTAAATTATAGGAGACTTTAATGATAACAATTTGAATCAGAGAAAGAAATGATGCAAGCAAAAAGAATATATACATCTATTCCATTATTCTGGCCTACATTAGAAAGTTAAAATGCAAAGTGAATATCATTAGTCATAGAGTCACTACTGGTCTAGAAAATTCTCATAGTTGAATTAGTAGCAAAAACAATTTCCTACGAGTTCGAACATACATTAGGGCCACATTACATGAGTGTCTGTGATTAAAATCATACCTTGAAGATGCCCAGTCAGTTTAAATTTGTCATATTTTTCCTCCAGGATATGAAAATCTTGACTTATTTTTATGTATGTTTTGCTTTTCCATGAATTATGGTAAATAGTAATGTTTGACACACTTTTGGAAAATAAGAAAGAGATGCAGTAGGTGAAAATAAAAAGTAACATAAATAAGAAAACTGCCCTAGCTAACCCAGTGCCATTGCCAGCAGTTCTAGACAAAAGACTTTCATGACACAGATAGTGGAGAGATGTCTTAGAAGGTGACTCATGACAAGTTATTGGCTCAGTGTCCATGTGAATCTATTCTTACTCTCTTTTCTTTGTGGCTTATAATTGTCTTTTAGCAGCTCAGTTTGGACATTTTCCCCCTGCTCATTTTCTCACTGAGTTTCACTTATTCTTTAGAGATAACCAGAGCCCACTGGTAATTCCCCAAAATTCTGTCTATACATTTGAAGTAAGGAAGAACCTTTCCAAGTGTTCGGGCTTGTACTGAGCCCAAGTTCTCCAGATTTTGAGGATAAAATTTTCATTTTGAAGACTGAAGTTATTTTAAGAACATAAGAATAGTCTTATGATTGATATCCACTGGCTTCCAGGACAAGTACTCTGTTTTCTTTAAATTTATATTTTATCAATCATAATATCTGGGAAAATAACATTTTGTTCTAAGACAGACAATCTAACAGTGTGGATGTAGGCTTTGGGACAATCCTGTTTGGATTTCAGTATGTATATGACTCTGTTACTTAGCTGTGTGGCTTTGGAAACTACTCAGGTTCTCCAAACCTTAGTTTTACTATGTATGAAATGAATACAGTAAAACCTATATGGTAGAGTTTCTCAAACATGAAGTGAAAAATGCCTATAAATATAACATGGACAGTGATTCACAAGATGTGATCAAAATATTCACTGAATGCTTCAGTTAAAAAACCTACTTCACTAAAAGACATATCACCGTTAAATCACACTCAAAATACTCCCCCTTACTTTGAACACACTGCATCATTCTTGCTACCTTCTGAGGTAGTGCTGAAAGTCCTTTTTTCCTGAGTCTCTTCCTGAGGTGCCTTAGTCACTTCTCTCCCCCCTGAAATGCAGTATCTGATGGCACAACTTGAAGGAGAGTAGTGGTGTGTTTTGGCTCCTGGTTAGAGACAGTCTGTGAGAGGCTTCAGGATAGAATCAGTTTGGCAGAGGGATATAACGCGGGAAGGTTGTTAGCACTATGGTACCCAGGAAGCACAGAGAGCAAAGGAAAGAAGGAACAGGGAGGGAGAAACATCGTCCTCTAGGGACCCACCTTTTCCAGCCCAGTCATACTTTCCAGAAGCGCACTCAGCAGCTGAACTCTTCAGCAAATGATTTCACTCATGAGTGCAGAGCTTCTGTGATCTAATTACTTTCCACAAACCCCACCTCTGAGTACATGAGGCCCTTGAGGAATACTCTTGATCTAAACCATAACAGGAATTGTGGTTAAAAAATTGCAGCTACAACGTGGCAACCAACAGGAAGGCAGGCTTATAACATCATCATGGTGTGTATTCATTCACCTTATTCACCAGCTCTTGCACCAAGGGTTAAAACAATCATTTAAGGTAAGTGTTTTTATTTGATTCAGGACTTCAAAGAAGCTATGACAGCTCAACTAAAGAGACTCATGGAAGAGAACTTCCAGAATTGTGTCAAAAAGCAGCAAGATCGATGAGCTAAGTGTGTAGAAGGAAGGGAAAGTATGTGAGGGGAATTAATAGCAATATACCTTTTACTTCCACAAAGTGTTTTATATTTATATATTCACTTTATTCTTCAATCATGTCTTGTAGTAATAAATATATTGTTAAATTTTATGTCAATTATCATTATTATATTTTTTAGTTTTTTGAGAGAGGATCTCACTTTGTAGTTCAGGCTGACCCTGAACTCCTTACACAGCTCAGACTAGCCTCAAACTCATGGCAATCCTCCTGCCTCTGCCGCCTGAGTCCTGGGATTACATGTGTGAGTCATTACACCCAGTTATCTGAGGTAATTAAGGACTAGAAATTATGAGATTTTTGTTATATAACATAATTGATCTAGGACCTGGCCTCAATGCTCATATATTTTTCCTGTGTTGTCAGCTTTCCTATTGCTGAGACATAATGTCTGACAACCACAAATTAAAGGAGGAATAAAGAAGAAGAGGCTTCGTGTAGTTCATGGTTTGGGGGGATTCAGTGCCTGGTTAACAAGCATCATGGGAAGGACAATATGGCAGAAGTTTGTAATGAAGCAAAGCTTCCTAGTTCATGGTAGCTGGGAGGTAGAACAGAGAAGAGTGGCAAAAATAAAGGGGCAAAGGGATAGGCTCCAACGTCATGCTGTTAGGACCTGCCCAGGTACACCCAGAAATGTGTAACGTTAGACAGATTCCAAAGCCAGTTAAGTGGACACTCTACCCTAGTTGCCACATCTCACCTCCAGTCAACTTTTTGCCCAAATATATCTTCTCATACCATAATATTTCTAAATAGGCAACAGCAAGTGTAAAATTCTGCCTAATATAATATTTTATGTAGTAAATGAAATAATGCCATCCTTTAAATTTCCACAGTGCCACCATTTTTCAAAACTTTAAGTCAATGTTTCTTTTGAAATTTATTGCAAACTGTTAGCAGTGAATTTCTTTAAAAATAATGATAATAAAAGACAAGTTGCTTAAACCCAAAGTAAAATGGAACAGGTAAAAATTCCCATAACAAAGGAGAAAAATATAGGAGTAAGAATGAATTACCAGAAGAAGATAGAAATCCAGCAGAGCAAACATGCAGTTCTGCAGGTCCAAATTTGAGGGACATTGCTGGGGAGATGGCTTGTGTTGCTCTACCCCTGTTTTCTTGTCTGGACTCCTGAATTGTCCTTCAAAATTCTGCAACTGAAGGTGGCAGAATTAATGAAGTAACTCTTATCATTATTAAAAGTCTGTACTTTAAACCTAGATGGTAGGAGGTGGCGAGGGATAGTCCAGAGTGGGTCAGCATTAGGCTGCGGATCTGCTGTGGAAACTCCTCCCCGCCGTCAGCCAAGAGCAGCACTTCTCCCTGGGCTCCTCTTAACCGTTCACGCATTACTTCCAGTGCCTCTTTTGAGGCTGATAGGCAGTTCTAGTGATAAATCTGAAGACTTTCAAAGTAAAATTTGAATTACTTTGCATATATTTATGCACATAAACAAAGCAACATTTGGCAATTTAGGACTTGTCAGGATAAAAGACATTTAATAAATTTATCACCACCTAGTTGTTCCAGAGGCAAATACTAATTTTGATGCAATTAATCTAAGCATTCAAAGAGTGCATTAATGAATTTCAAAAAGCTTAATATGGTTTGCTCTTTTGGAGAACCAAAATAACACAAATAAATAAACAGTTAAGAGACAGGTAGGAAATATATAGCAAAGAGTGATCGGTTGACTGACATGAAAATGAAGTAAAGAACTTGCTCCTCTTTTGTAGCAGATTTACTGGCACCTATCAAAGAAAATGAATTTTCTGGAGGTGTCCGTCAGAGGTGTGGGAAGGGTTACTAGATTTAGGACACATGTAGGTGAATAGTGCGGGTGCTCGGACATGAGCTGCCCTGCAGTTTGGAACTGGGAACAACCATACTTCTCCCTAAAGGAGTGAGAAGCCCGGAAAACACCTCAGAAGGGTTCTAGTACATCCCACAGACATGGGTGAGGTTGTTTTTTTTTTTTTTAATAAAAATTTTAAACATTATTTTGAGTTTTCTCAGTGTGTGCTTTCATCCTCGGATCTGGCTCCTGCTGTTTTCTCATTTATGCCAAATTATGGGCTTTAGTATTCTTAAGGAATGTTGGAGATAATGAGCCTCGCAGAGAAGGAACCTAAATTTAACCAAAGCAATGCTGATATGGAACACCTTTGGTAACTTTGCTGATTCCTGGAAGTTGCAGCCTCTTAAAAGTAAAAATTTTAGTCATGATCTCCTTCTCTTTTATTTCTTATATCATACTTCAGCGCAAGTCATTTTGATGGAATTTTTAATAATTTACTTCATGCCTATTACTGATGTTTATTACAAAGTAATACATTACTTTCCTGAATCACATATGGAGCAGTTGAGAAAAATGCTTGCTTCTCTTCCTCTTTATGGGGCACTATATGTACTTGAGGCTCTTCAGTACAATGCATGGATCAGAGTATTCTGGAAAAGACAGTGGTGGGAGAAGGTAGTGACATCGCACAGCTTTTCTAACTCCTAGAATTCACAGATGTTCTTCTGCATATGTTACCAGTAAAGGAATAAATGTTACCAGTTGTAGAAAGAGACTGAGACAAGGACATGAGATTCCTATTTTTAAATAACAATTTTATGATTATGACTTTTCTTATCTCTTTTCTACCTATCTTTATTTCATCTATCCTACTTGAGGCTGAAAATAAAACGATTTAACTCGGTTTCCAGGATATATTCATATGGTGTACAGAAATTTCTTGATTTGGTGACATCATAGGTACACAAGGCTGGTTGGTTGAGTACCAGAATACAAATCCCTGGCTTAGGGAGGACCTGAGTTTGGAGAATTTTTTTATTTTAAACCAGCTTTGTTCTTACTCCCATCTCTAACATTAAAATATCCCTCATTGCTTAGAACAACACTAGTGCAGGCGGGAGCAGCAAAAATTGAATACCTGATCAAAACTTGGAGAACATTATTAGGATTCCTAAGTCTAGAGAAAGAAGCTGGATAGAGATCAACACATTTTAGTTTGGTAGGAAAAGATTTTAAATACATTTGTCCATTTCTCTAAATATTTGCTATTCATCTTAAGTTTATAAAATACCTAGAATAATAAATCTTAGAGTGAGTGGAGACAGTTCCTCTGACTTTCTTTGTCTTTCATTATCTTGAAACTGTTAGAGTTCTGGACAGCATTTTGCACAATGTCCCCTAATTTGGATATGTATGAAGTTGTCTAATGATGGAAGTTGTGAAGTTTGAGGAAAAATACAATGTTTCAGCATATTATATTAGAGACTCATGACACTGATATATCTTATTGCTGCGATAAAGCTCTTGGTTATTTGGCAGATCATCACCAGCCAATTTTATCACTCTTATAAAACAGTTCTGTGGTTTTTGACAAAAACAGAGTTAAGTGCCTCCTACTACAGTAACATACAGAGTTGCTCCATTATGCTTCCATTTCTTTTTATATTGCTTCTTTGACCACACTTTTTCCCATGCCCAATTTCTAGCACTCACTGAACAGTTTTCTATTCTTATAGTTTTGTTTTTTCCATAATGCCATGTACAGAGGCTAACATACTGTGTAGACTTTTTCCACTTAAAAATACACTTTAGATTCATCTCTGTTAGTATATGAATTGGTTATTTATTTCTTTGTTCCATTTTTATTACAAAGAATAATAGACATAGATATTTTTCCTTAAAATATAAAACAGAAATGAGATGATAGGGAAATAAAACAGTAAAAGTGGTTGTTATACATTGTCTTATACACAATTTTATGACTATTATCAATTAGCACTTTAATAATGTAAAAATATTTTCATGAATAAACATTACAAGTTGAATTTAAATTTTATGTAAAATTTAAAATATTCCAGATGGATTAATTAGGTGAAGACTGATAAATTTTCTTATAGAAAGTACATTCAGTAATGTCCATTGATATTCTAGCAGAAACTCTTGCTCTTGTGTAAAATAACAGTTGCCGTTGCCTGGAGGTGAGTGGGGTGGTTTCTTAGTGAATCACTTACAGTTATATTGCAAGTTTTTATTTGTCAGGTCTCCCATTTTCTATTCAGCCTTAAATTGGTTACTTTTCCCTATTTAAAAAACTGTCAGCAAATGGGTCTGAGAAAGTTCCTCAAAAAGGGCATGGGATCTCAACTCAGCCCTCCAATGGGGGTAGCTTTTTGTTTAGTCAATTTAGTCATAGAAAAGAATGTTTGGATGTGTCAAGAAAGAAGTTACAGTTAGAAGTTATTGGGGAACTCAGCCGAGGCACGTATGCACTTTTATTTTTCATGTTT
Source organism: Petromus typicus (assembly GCA_004026965.1). Classification (NCBI taxonomy): domain Eukaryota; kingdom Metazoa; phylum Chordata; class Mammalia; order Rodentia; family Petromuridae; genus Petromus; species Petromus typicus. The sequence continues at coordinate 6,871 of PVIR01045306.1, forward strand.
GCACTTTTGAAAGGCACAACATTAAAATGGCAATGTGAATTGTGTGTTCCTACAGTCCTGCACCCATTTGGTGGGATATATTAGAATGCAAATCACTTGCTTGTTTGAAATGCCCACTGAACAGTGACAATTCTGTGATGACAGATGTGTACAACAGAGAAGGACAAAAGTGCAGGCTCAGGTTACAGGTAAGATGATAGGCCCAGTTTATAAGCATATCATATCTTTAGGCCCTGAGGATTTTCTTTTCTTGGGATGGAATAAATTCATAAAAGTTTGAATCAATAAAAAGGCATTCTTTAATCTTTGAAACAAAATATTTCCCTTACTCTTAATTTTTAAAATAATTATAATGCTACTACATCGTTTGTTTCACTTGCAACTCTTCCCCTGTGTTTTTTATCTGATCTTTCTTTGTCTTGTCTCTTCTTCACTTGGTCAGATATACTGAAAGTCATTTCTTAGAGTGTTTGTTCAGGTGCAGATTATGCTGGGACCCAGAGTTTTCTAAAAGTGAAAAAGGAGTTATCTTTGGGTAACTTTGTATTCTGAAGCTGTAGGATTTTTTTAGTGCAATTTTAAACTTTCACTTTTTCTTTACTTTGTTCTTTCTTTATTTCTTCCATGCTACCTCAAAATTATCCATATAAATGTATAAGCAAGATAAAAGAAAAAATAAACAAAACCAGTAGAATTGAATAAACTCTATGAAAGTTTAGGTTCAACTAAAAGTTAAAATAAAATGTAACAAATACACTCATAGTGAATTTGTGAAATGTGTAATGTTTTATAAATATTTATCTTAAATTTCTTAACAGCTAATTCCAGTTTTTGGTAATTTGTTGTTATTGATAATCTTAAGGACTTTTTAAAAAAACATATAGGCTCTCTGGTCTCTTCTCAGTGACTCCCATATTGCTGTTCTACAATAATAGCATTAAATTGAATGATGATACATCACTTCACTGATACGTGCCTTAAAGACTTCCTAAACACATGCTGACTCAATAATGTATCAGTGATCTATGAATTAAATATGCCTCAGGTTCAATTTAATACAAGATTAATGGGAAAAAGTTACCAGTTCCACTGAGAAAAGCACAATTTTGGCTCTGTTATCAATTCTTCCACAAACACATGTCCTGTGTCTCCTAATAATGAAAAATCTTTCTGAGCATCCCTACTAAGCAGCATAACTTCATCAACCTTAACAATCCTCTTTTTTATGATGATTGTATTGGAAACTGTTTGAGTGTTCTGTAAGAGATCCAGGGGTTGTTTTGCAACAGTACCCACGCTAATGTAGTTCTTTTGTGAATAATAAAATGCTATTTTATCCTTTTTAAAGGGTAGGCACAATTACTATTAAATAGTTTCAAAATGAAAGACAATTAAATTTTTATTTCAGTCATTATTTAGTCTGTCTGTCATTATAAAATCTTTATGATGTTATTGTCATGGGAGACTGAGCATAAGAAACATGGCAATGGTGCCTGGTTTTCCACATTTGCTTTTTTATTTTATCAATTTCCTGTACATATATAATATTATATATATATTTGTAGGGAAAAAGGTAACCATTTACCAGTTATGTTATGCAGAACTCCTGAGTTTCCTTATCACCAGTTCACAGTTTGTTTCTGGGCATCTTGTTATGTTTTGTATTACTGAATCTTGCAAATGAGGTTGGTAAACAAACCCTGGGATAGGAATCAGGAAGAAGTGCAAGGCCTGTCCCAGGAAATGCCCCAGGCCACCTCTTTTGTTTTACCCCTATGCATTGTTACTTTGTATTGGCTTCATAATAAAAGAGCTGTTGGAAGACAGCTCAGGGATTCAGTCCTCTGAGGCTGTTCTCCCTGCTGGATCTCATCCCTGAGTGCCTCGTTTCCTTCTTCGAGCCCGGACATACAGCGGACTTACACCAAGATATATTCATTTTATATATATTCATATAAATATATATATTCATTCTTCAGGTGCAGAATATGCCAGGACCCAAATTGGTCCTCTATTAATAACTATTAACTTCCATATGTGGAAGATAATAGTTATCAGAAACAATCCTATTAGGAAAAACTAATTGGACAATTGAGATTATGGCTGTGCTGAGCTTTCCTGCCTGAAGATCAGCTATGACATACGCAGACCTGGGGAATTGACTATCTTCATCTCTGGGAACTTCAAAGACCCTAGTGTTCCCAGGTTCTATTGATGCTCCAGGGCAGAACTACACTGGGACCTTCATTTATGTAATTCCTCATTGTTCTAAGATGTATGCACACACGCTGCCCGCTGTGTGACCTGTTGCATTTGTTACTCCAGGGAGAACTGAAACTACTGCCCTCTGAGTGACCTGTAACATTGCTTGCCTGGGAGGTAATGAATAAAAGGTTAGCAATCTTATGTCTGCCATCTTTGCTACCCAGAGTAGCAAAGATCAGGCCCAAGCTCAGCTTCTTCTCTGTCTCATTTCTGTGTATTTGTTAATTAATTCACTTGTACTATTGGACTCACAAGAGACTAGAACTTAATTGCAAAGTTCTACTTATGTTCCCTTCTTTCTTTCCCTACAAGTAGTAATAGTTTCTCACATATTTATAATAGAGTTGCTGTAAGTTTTAGACTTCCAAATGTTCTTTACTTGGCTAAACACATACTGAGCATTGCTTCTGAAGGGAAAATATGCTAAATATGGAAACAGAATAAGGCAAGGGGCTGAGGATGAAGAATGTTGGAAGGACTGGCCCCCACATGAGAACATATTTTGTTGCAATGGAAGGTGACTTGAAGAGAACTGATAGAAGAAGAGACAGTAAGAAAGAGCCAAGATTTAAAAAAGTACAGAAAATAAAAATGATTTGAACTTTGTACTGTTAGGAGCTTTATAGTTTTTTTCCTGTCAGAGAATTCATCTTCCACTGTTATCACAGACAGCCATCATTGCCTACCATCTTCTGTTTTTTTCACACTTTTCACATTTTTTAATCATTGAGTTCTTTTAAAAAAGCAAAATAAAACACAACTAATCTAAATATAAACAAAATATTTCTTTTATTCTTACTTTAAAAATAATTATAATTCTGCTACACCATTTGTTTAATTTGCAACTCTTTCCCTGTATTTTTTATTTGATCTTCTTTTGTCTTGTCTCTTCTTCACTTGATCAGAGTTATCATTCGAAGGTCATTTCTCAGAGTGTTTGTTCAGGTACAGAATGTGCCGGGACCCATATTGGCCCTCTATTAATTCATCTGTCTTGCCACAGTCAGTGCTAAATACTATAGGGCTGTTGAGGAGAATTAGAGTTGGGATGTGCACATGAGCAGGTAAGGCCATCTAGGAGAAAAGAAAGCTGAGCTACTGATACTTCTTTAAACATGAATTCACACTATTATGAGCAGGGGCAATAACTTCTACAGATAGTGGAGAAACAAACGAGGGACAAAAGAGAGAAGAGTGACAGGGCTTGGAGGAAAAGTGAAATAAATTCATTAGAGATTGAATCAATAAAAAGGCATTTTTTAATGCGGTTCAGGGTATGTGCAATGTGCTTTCACATACATTACCTCAATCTTTTCTCATAACCACCTTTAAAGTTACCTGAGAGTGTCCTGGGTATAAGTGTCAGTTAAGGTAGCTTTAGTAGCTAAAGTTTCAAAATTCAGTGAGTACCTGAGACAAAGCATCTTTTGTCAAAGTTGATTGATGGTCATCCTGAGAAATCTGAGCACTGATAATAATAGGAGACGATCAGTAGGGAAGAGGACAGCAGAGACTTGGAAAAGGCTGGATAATACCACACCCAGAAGGCACTACATTATCATTAAAACATGTTCTTTAGGTATTATAATGTAACCTCAGAAAGATCAAATGACCTCCTTATGTGTATCTAAACATTATGTACTAGTC
>PVIR01045307.1:0-10785 GCA_004026965.1 Petromus typicus
AAAAAAAAAAAAAAAAGAAGTCTGGGATGGAGCTTAGTGTGAAGGCCTTGGGATTAGTTGTCACTATTTAAAAAAGCATGTGGCAAATTTATGATAGAAGTTTTAACAGTGTGGTCCGTTGTTCTCAGCCACTTAACCATTGTTACACTGTTTCTACACAAGATTTATGTAATTTTTCATTCCGTAAGAATGGTATTTTAGCCTCTGGCCACTTCAGTGTTAGCAGCATTTTTAGTGCTACAAAGCAGTTCTTTGTTCTAGATTTATATGTTTTAATTGAATTATTGAATATTGAATGTATTATACTGTAATGACTATTACTTTTAAAATGACTTAATTTTTCAAATTTAGTAGTAGTCCTACAGTTTTTAAATAAATACATCTTATTAGTTATGAATACAGAATGCTGGTTAGCACGTTTGACTTTTCCTTGAGTAAAATCTTTCTCTCGAAGTTCTTTTTAAAATAAAAAACAGGCAAGGCAAAAATGTGGCATTGCATGTATTAACAACATTCTTACATCATTGTATTTTGCGTTTATAAAACATTTCTTCTATATGCTTAATTTTAGGAGAAAAATTACTCCCCAGTATACTGAAAGCAGTGATTCAGAGGAAATTGAAGCAAGTGAATTGCCACAGAAAATAAAAGGTAGTATATGATGGATTTGATTTGATAATGATCTCTTATTCTAATCTAGCAGGCCTATTTTTTATGCTTATTTTGATTTAATTTTTAGGAAAACTGAAAAATGTTCAGTCAGCAAATAAAAGACCAAAAGGTATGTGTGTGTCTCCTCAGTTCCCATAATCTATGCTTAAATTTTATTGAAGTAAAATCCCACTCACTTGCATCTCTGTAGCTTAGAAATTTTTAGTAGTATGTCTTCAGTTTGGCTTCTCTTTTGTACTCTACATATGGAGTTACCATATGTATTAAATGAATAAAATTAGGCGAATTCATTGAACAGTTGGAAAACAAAATAATTTTCTATTGCTTACAAAGCTTTACATTTTTATATATAAATGATAATGAAGTTAGGTTGGGAATGCCTTCTTGGAAATCTTCATATTATCATCTTTCAACTGGGCCTTTTCTCCTAATAGCAAGTCAGCTATACTGCTCCTGTAATCCAGTCACTTTCCCAAAGTTCCTAACCTATGATTGGATTGCATGAGGTGAGACACCACTGGTTGGATATTTATGCAGACATTGAGATTTATACCGTAACAAACTCAAAAGTATAACAAAGTTCAAATGGTGTAAAATTAGTATCTTTACTTTTTTTTCATCTTTAAAGTGTGTATATTTTCCTTTGATTCAGATCAGATTGTATTCTTAGTGAAGAGAGTGTATTGCATTTGGAAAATAACTGATCACCTCTGGACTGAACTGAAAATTTGTAGCCTCATAATTTGCAGTTAGACATCTGTTTCCTTGAAAAACTTCGTGAACCTGAGAGCTGAATCACTGAGCTTCTGCTTACTTTTACTTTCACTTCACTCCTTAAGAAAGCAGCAGTCTTACTATCTAGAGAGATGCTTAGTGTCTGAGGTCACAATTTTGGTTACCATCTATTGTAATTTAATCATAGAAGCTCTCACGATAGTGTACAAGTGATATTCTGTTTCTTGTATTCAGAAAGTGCCTGTGTCGAAAGCACAAGAACTTTAAAACAGCTTAATAATTTTATGAATTCGTTTTCTCCTGACAGGATCATCTAAGGTTAAAGAAGATGCAGCATTTGCACTTAGTTTACCTTCCCCTACAACAAAAAAGAAAATGTTGAAAAGAGGTCAGTAAATCTGTATTTTTAGTTTTTTTCTGGTTTTTAGTGAAAAGAATTAAATTCCAAAAGGCCTAAAATCCTATTACAAGAAGTTTAGAAAATATTGCAAAGGACAAAAAGCTATGTCCTGATGTAGTTTATTTTTGGTGTCATTTCTTATTTGTCTTACAAATATCAAAATATGATACTGAGTCATTTTTCTTAAATAGCAGAGATATTTTTTCTAGTAAAGGCACAAAATAATTTTTGATTACTTCAAAGCTAATTTAATTTGCACTGAATTTAATTTGCACTAAATTCTAATAAGTATTTAATTTTGGTAGCAAGTAGAATTGGCTTTTCATTTAAGAAAATTAGTAATCTTATAAATTTGTACTTTGTAGTTCATAGGAAAAAATTGCATATGGAAAATGCTTGAACTAGGTTTAAAGAGATCTGGGGCAGATTATATCTGGACTTTTTTTTTTTTTTTTTTTTTTAGGTTTTTTGAGACAGGGTCTCGCTTTGTGGTTCAGGCTGGCCCTGAGCTCAGCCTCAAACTCACATCACAGCAATCCTCCTGCCTCTGCCTCCTGAGTGCTGGGATTACAGACTTGAGCCACCACGCCCAGCACTGTGGTATGTGGTACTGGTTGCTGCTGGGCGTGAGTCTCCACGCCCAGTATTGTATGTGGTTACCGGGGAATCGAACCCGGGCCCTTGTGCTTGCAAGACAGGCGCCGGAACCACTGAGCTACTCCCCGGCCCTATCTGGACTTTTCTTTACATTTGGAGGTACAGCAGAATCTGTTTTCATGAGGTTTATAATCTAGTGAAGGGGAAACATAATAAATAAATACATACTTTTAAATGATAAGTGATGTGATCACTTACAGTAATGAAATAAAGGAGGCTAATGAAATAAAGATGAACCTGAAAGAGGTCTTGATTGTAATTTTAGAAATTTAAAGAAATGTAGAACTTTTCAATTGAGCTGGAATTAAGTTGAGACATAGAATCTCTTTTTGTGGGCAGGCACATGGCAATGATACAAGTGAGAAGATTAGTCCTAATTATGTTAAGACTAAAATTTATCTGTGGAAGAGAAGCATTAAAGAAACAGAAGAGTAGAGAGAGATGTCGTGGTAATTCCTGGGCGAGTTGTACATACTGATTTATTTAATGGAACACAAAAAGTCACTAGGAATAGATTAAATTCTACATTTAGAATTTTCATGAATCAAAAATCATGTACACAAAATGAAAAGTGATAGGTTGAAAAAGATAGGTGAGGTAATTATAACTGATAATTAGAACCTAGACTGTAAATTTTGAAGTCAATTTCTAGTAAGACAATGTAATAAAATTGAAAGATAGAGACATGTTCATTTAAATAAAGGGCTGTATAGTTTCAAAATTAACTTAAATATGAGTAAAGCATAGCATGGGTATAATAGATATTGTATGTGTATAAAAACATGCAGAAGAGGATATACAGTCTTTACCAGTAATATGTAATTTGCAGCTTTACCAGTTTGTGAGGATATTCTCTTTTAAAGAGAATATTAAGCATTTGGAAAGAATATTAAGCAAATATAGGAAAGTACATCCATAATCATTATATGGTTAGTGTTCACTAGTTTTTTTTTGACATTTTATTATAAATTAAGGATTTATGCTTTATGATAAAAGATGTATTTCCAGAAAAATTTTAGTTCATTGTTTCATTGACTTCCTTACCACTCCTCCATCTCTTCTGCCTTGGGCTGATGAAAGTAGTATTATCTCTAAATATTTCAGATTATTGAAAAAAGGCAGGTAAGATATTAGGAAGGGATCTACATAGCTTCAGGTTACATCTCCCTTTCTGTTGAACTGCCCAAAAGATAGAAATTTTTTTATTTTACAAATGTTTTACCCACACAAAAACTTTAAGGGATTAGTTAGTTAAATCCTATTCATTGTTGAAAAACAAAATCCCTAATTACTTATGGGACTTTAAAGGGCTTTATATTATTATGGAGATTTAAAAAAAATTTTTTTTTTTGTGGATCCAGGGATTGATTTTAGGGCCTTCCACTTGCCAGGCAGGTGGCGGCACTGCTGAGCTGCATCCCCAGCCCTATTAGGGAGTTTTTGATGCTAAATTTAAGGAAATCAGCTGTGTAATAAATATATATACTATTAAATTGAGAGAAAAATAGCACTATGTCCCAGGTGATCTCTCTCCAATGCTACAATTAGTCTCCATACTAAGCAGTTAGGATTATAAGGCAGAATCCAATCCATATTACTTCATACCTTGAAATAAATTTATTTTCTTCCAGTTTTTCCTTTTTGTATTTTCATTATCAAGATATTATTATTTTTGCATTGAGCTGTGTTCCCAGCCCTGGTTTTTAACTTTAAAAAAAATGTTACTGGGGCTGAGGATTTAGTTCAGTGGTTCTGGTGAGATCCAGTGACCACATACAACAATGTTGGGCTTTGAGACTCACACCCACCAGCAATCAGAACCACATATCACAGTGCCGGGCATGGCGCCTCACACGTGTAATCCAAGCACTTGGGAGGCAGAGGCAGGAGGTTTGCTGTGAGTTCACGGCCAAGCTCAGGGCCATCCTGAACTACAAAAGCGAGACCCTGTCTCAAAAAAAACAAACAAAACATGTCATTGTGAGACAGAATCTCAGCAAAATTGTCTACTCTTACGTGGGCTTGAGCTTAGGATTTTCTTGCCTCAGTCTTTCAGAGTTTTAACAAATTGGCATTTCACGTGTGTACCACCATACTTTGCTAATGATGACCAGTCCCTCTTTCTCTCCCTGCTCCTCTCCCTCCATCCCTTTCTCCCTTCCTTCCTTTCCTCTTTCACACCTCTCAGCCTCTCTCTTCTTTCCTTCCTCTCTGTTTTATTTCGCTTTTCCCTTCCTTCCCTTCCTTTCTTTTTTCATTTTTGTGCTACTGAGGACTGAACCCAGGTCTTCAAATTGAGCTACATTTTCAGCACTTTATTTAAATTTTTTATTTTGAGATGGTATCTTGCTAAGCTTCACAGGCTGGGATGAAGCTTGGGATCCTTGTGCTTTACCCTCCCAGAGTGCTGAGTTACAGACATGCACCACACCTGATGAATGATTTGTTGTTTTAGGAGCACCCGCAGGAGATGGCTCAAAGAAAACTGATGCTGAAGAGAGACCAAGAACAACACTGATCATTTGTCCACTTTCTGTGTTAAGTAACTGGATTGTAAGTCTTTAATGCTTAATTAAAAAAAATTAATCTCTAATATAATATAGTATAACATTCTGTTAGAAATATTCTTGATTGGGCCGGGGATTTAGCTCAGTGGTTCCAGCGCCTGTCTTGCATGTTCAAGGACCCGAGTTTGATCCCCGGTTAATCACATACAATACTGGGTGTGGAGACTCATGACCACAAGCAATCAGTACCACACACCACAGTGCCGGGAGTGGTGGCTCACACCTGTAATCCCAGCACTCAGGAGGTAGAGCCAAGAGGATTGCTGTGATGTGAGTTTGAGGCTGAGCTCAGGGCCAGCCTGAACCACAAAAAAAAGCGAGACCCTGTCTCAAAAAAAAAAAAAGAAAAAAAAAAGAAATATTCTTGATTATTTTATGTCTTTTAGGTGACTGGGATTGCATTTGCAGAAGTAGCTTGTAGGATTTATACTATAGAGAATAAAAATTCTAATAATGTAGGGTATGGTTTGTATTTTTGCATTTGCCACTTTTGTTCCCCTAAAGGGGAAGGTACGCATTAGAGACTCCCCCATATTAACAGCTTGACTGTGGGAACCCCATTTTACTGTGATTCTAATAACAGTTCATTTTCGTAGCAGTAATATGTAGTGAGCTTCTGTTTGCTTAGTTTGCACTTCAGCCCCTTATGGATTTTTCTCATTTAATCTTTAGATGTATTACTTTTCATTTTCCAGCTGACCAAATTGAGACAAATGGAACTACATCATCCAGTAAATATGCGATGAAATGGGGATATACTCTCCAACATTTTTCATTGAACCTGGGCCTTCACACTGAGCTACATCTGTAGCTCCTTTTATATTTTTTATTTGAACACAAAGTCTGGCTAAGTCTCTTAAGTTGCTCATGCTGAGCTTGGACTTGAGGTCCTTCAGTGTCAGCCTCCTAGAGTGCTGGGATTATGTGCCGTCACCACTCCTTGTCCTGTTTCTTTCTTTTTCTTGAGATAGGGTCTTGCTTTATAGTTCAGGCTGGTCATGAACTCAGTCTCAAACTCAGCAGTCCTTCTGCCTCTGCCTGCTGAGTGCTGGGATTACAGGCATGAGCCACCATGCCTGGCGTTATGGTATGTGGTAGTGATTGATGATGGGTGTGAGTTACTACGCCCGACATTGTTGTATGTAGTTACCGGGGATTGAACCTGGGACCTCACATTTGTAAGGCAGATGCAGGAACCACTGAGCTAAATCCCTGGCCCTTGTCCTGTTTCTTAAGGCCCCACACCAGAAATTTATATCCTCCCTCCACCTTCCCAGGATCCTTTTCTTAGGAATAAACTCTGGGCATTCACTTTAATCTAAACAAGGGTATGAAAGACCTCTACAATCAAAACTATTGTACTCTGAAAAAAAGAGATTAAAAAAGATACCAGTAGTTGGAAATATATTCCCAATTTTTGGATAGGTAGAATCAATAAAGTCAAAAAGGCCATGTGTACTTCCATAACTGTTAAATTTAACATAATTTTGATCAAAATAGCAATAGCATTCCTCACAGAACTACAAAAAATAATCCTAAAATTCTTATTCAAGCAAGACAACGTAAAACAGCAAAAGTAGTTCTGGGTAACAAGAGCAAGGCAGGGAGCATCAGAATCTCAGACTGCAAGTTATACTGCAAAGTTACAGTGATAAAAATAGCATGGTGTTGGCCATACAAAGACCTGTGGATCCAGCGAGCAGAAGAGAGGATGCAGAAACAGCTTCGGGCACCGTCAGCTACTTTATCTTTGCAAAGGGACCACATACTTTTGCCAGAGGAAAGGGCCTCTAATGAATGGTGCTGGGAAAATGCTATTCACATGTAAAAGATCATAAAGGTAGACCCATATCTTTCACTGTACAGTAACCTGAAATCAGAATGGATCAAAGATCTAAAAACAAAAACAATATGCTGGAAGACAAAACGGGTAAAACTCAGACAGACATAGATGTGAACAAAGACTTTTCTGAACAGAAATCTAGTTGCACAAATAATACCAAGAATCAAGGGATCGCATCAAATTGAGAAGCTTTGGCACTAAGAAAACCACCAAAAGAGGGAAGAGACAGTCTACAAAAAGGGAAAAATTTTCTCAGTTACTCCTCGGAAAGTAGATGAATATCTAGAATACATGAAGAACTCAGCATAATTAAGACCCCCTCAAAGGTAAAGACTCTGTAAAAAATGGACATCTGAAATGAACAGATACTCCTCAGACAAAATACAAATGGTAAAGAAATTTTCTTTACCATGAACTCCTGCATACCCAACCATCCCTCATTCTTTCGTTTTTTGCGTAACTTCATTAGCCAAGATTTTGCCAGTTACATTTCTAAGTGTACATTACTCAACTTTTGTTTTTTGAATATAAAAATTACATTGGTTGCCTATTTTAAAAATATATCTCCACACGCCAAGCCTTCAAAGAACCACTGTTGTGTGATTTACCCTTGGACCCTGAAACTGCCATTCCGGTGTGCGCGTGTCCCAGGATAAACAGCACGGCAGAAAGGTAAAGAAAGCACGTGTAGTTTTGTTGGGTGAAAAGAGTAAGAGAGCACTAACATTCATTTGGTTACATGAGAAAAAATGTACTAATCAGAAGAAGGTCTAGCTTCCTTTTTATCATAAAAATGAGCCATGTCATTTTATCATAAAAGTGAGTCATGAGGGATTTTCTTGATACTGTCTACATAAAAATGAAGAGATACATTCAGATAACATAAGAAACAGTCAAGAAGGAAAGGGTATATAAGTCATGAAGGGGCCTCTGAATTCGACAGATAATCACTAGGAATGTTTTCCAATGCCATTCACAGGACTTGGTGGCAAGAGCTCACATACTGTGAGTTAAGGAGTGAGTTAGGACATAGGGCACGACGGCACATGGCCAATAATCCCAGCATTTGGGAGGCTAAGGCAGGAAGATGGCAGATCTGAACCTTCCCTGGGCAACTCAGTGACTTACTTAGTGAGACTTTGTGTCTATGAAAAAAACCAAACAAACAGAAAAACCAGCAACAGAAAGCTGGGGATATAGCTGATGCTCCCTGCCTTGCTCTTGTTACCCAGAACTGCTTTTGCTGTTTTAGGCCTGTCCTGGTTTCATACGAATTTTAGGATTATTTTTTGTAGCTCTGTGAGGAATTCTATTGCTATTTTGATTGGAATTATATTAAATCTAACAATTCTGGAAGCATGCATGGCCTTTTTGACTATATTGATTCTACTTATCCAGAAATAGGGAATATCTTTCCATGTACTGGTATGTTTTTGTTTTTGTTTTTGCAGTAATGAGGACTGAACTTGGGCCCTTGTTTTCCTAGGTAGGTTCGGTATCACTTAAGCTAAATTCCTCGATTCTGGTATCATTTTTGATCTCTTTTTGCAGAGTACTATAGTTTTGATTGTAGAGATCTTTTATATCTTTGGTTAGGCTAATTCCTAAGTATTTAATTTTTCTTCATACTGTTATGAAAGGTACTGTTCCCGTAATTTTTCTCGGTGAGTTTGTTATTGGTGTGCAGAAATGCTATTGGTTTTTAAGTGTTGAGTTTGTATTCTACTGTGCAATTTAATTTGGTTAGTAATTCTAGGAGTTTTGTGATACAGTTTTTGGAATCTTTATGCAGAGTCATAACTTATACAAATAGTGATAATTTAATTTCTTCCTTCATGTCCTTTTATTTATTTTAATTGATCTGTCCAATGTTTTGAGAAATATATTGAACAAGAGTGGTGCTAGGAGACATCTCTGTCTTGTTCCTTATTTTGGAGGGAAAGTTTTCAAAAAGCTTATTTAGGGCCGGGGATTAGCTCAGTGGTTCCGGCACTTGACTTGCAAGCACAAGATCCCTAGTAACCACACACCACAGTGCTGGACGTAGTGGCTCACACCTGTAATCGCGGCACTTAAGAGGCAGAGGCAGAAGGATTGCTGTGAGTTCAAGGCTTGCCTGGGCTACCTAGTGAGTTTCAGGCCAACCTGAACCAAAAAGCAACATCCTGTCTCGAAAAAAACAAAACAAAAAAAACTCCCCATTTAGTGTGATGTTCATACTTATCAGATTGGGATGAAATCCTACCATATATTTTTTCTTCAGAAGTTTTGTCATGAATGGATATTGGGATTTTGTCTGTTTTATTTGCATAAATTGAGATGATTGTGGGATTTTTGTCCTTGCTTCTGTTTAATATTCTCTATTATATTTACTGATTTGCATATATTGAACGATCCCTATATCCCTAGAATGAATCCTCTGTGATATTGGTGTGTGATCTTTTTGATGATTTGTTATATATATATATTTTTTTGCTAGTATTTGATTGAGAATTTTTGCATCTATGTTCATTAACGAGATTAATTTGTAGATTATATTTTTGAAGGGTCCTTCTCTGGTTTAAGAATCCGAGTAATGTTTGCTTTCTGGAATGCCTTTGGGATTAACTCTTTCCCTTTGAATTTCATTAAAGAATTTGAGGAGTATTGCTATTAGATCTTCTATAAACCCCATAGTTAATTAGTCCTCAAGTCACAGTAAGAGAAAGAAAAGTGTCTTTCTCTTACAGCTGTCCTTCCCTTTCTTTGGCTCCTTCTTCCATTCTGGTTTAGGGAATTCTTGATCTGCCACCAGCTGGGTCTCACCGTCTCCATTCTGATCCTGATTGTTTTTCTCTTGCTCAAAATCTTCCAGATCTGGGCCGGGGATTTAGCTCAGTGGCTCTGGCGCCTGTCTTGCAAGCACAAGGACCTGGGTTGGATCCCCGGTAACCACATACAATACTGGGCGTGGAGACTCACGCCCAGCAGCAACCAATACCACATACCACAGTGCCAGGCGTGGTGGCTCATGCCTGTAATCCCAGCACTCGGGAGGCAGAGGCAGGAGGATTGCTGTGATGTGAGTTTGAGGCTGAGCTCAAGGCCAGCCTGAACCACAAAAGCAAGACCCTGTCTCAAAAAAAAAAAAATCTTCCAGATCTATGGTTGCCATGATTTATTTTGCAGACATTTATAAAAATGTATAATGTTTTCAAGAAGAGCAAGGACAGTTTCTAATTTTTTCCCTTTTTGGCTGCACCGTTGTTGTGGTTGGCCTTTGGTAAATAGTTGATATAATAAATGATTCCTATAGTAAACAAATGAAAACATGGATACTGTGCTTGAACCCTTCCCTGCATCCTTTGAAATATTAGTTGATAAATCTTTTAATGTTTTATTTTGATATTATTGTTCTAATAACTTACTGAAAGCTTTTAAGAGCCTTTTTATTATAATACTACATTTTTAAAACACTAATTTCAGTTTTAAAGAAGTTTCATGCTTTTTTCCCCCTAAAAATTAAATGGCTACTCATTGATCGGATGTGGAAAAGTTTTTGTAACATATTATATGTCAGTTTTACTGCTAATACAGCAGCATAGTTATTATTGTTCCTAGTGTTTCAGTTTAAACTGTAGTAAAGATTGTTTCTATGGAGTTTAAGTTTAATTTGTGACATGACTGCCAGGATAGCACTTTTTATGTACATAAACCTGACATTAATGTATTATATTTTAAAAATGTTTCTAATTTTCTTTCAGGACCAGTTTGGGCAACATATAAAATCAGAAGTGCATTTGAATTTTTATGTTTATTATGGTCCTGATCGTATTAGAGACCCAGCCTTACTTTCAAAACAAGATATTGTTTTGACCACATACAATATTTTAACTCATGACTATGGAGTAAGTATGCTAATACTTAAGAGA